>JAADWC010000230.1:0-13510 GCA_023336095.1 Pythium pectinolyticum | reverse complement strand
AGGATTCAGCTCGTGTGCACTTCACATACTCATGGTATATATATGATTCACAGCCAAAGACACGACTTTGTTCTTATGTACAGCTTTGTCCTTATTCTCGTCCTTGCAGGTCTTAGCCACTCCATGTGAGGGCATCCTAATCCTTCAGAGGCTATGAATAATTATGCTTTGCTCGTTTGCAACGAGGAGGACTCATTGGCCATTGCGAAAATGGCACCCGTTGCAACTAAGCAAAACCGTGGACAAGACTTGGCTTTCGCTGGCCTTTGCAAGGCATCTGCACGCACCAGCGGCCGGAACATTATAAATGCCAGTGTCCGTCGGATCAAGGAACATATCAAGAAGCGAACTCCATAGTTCTATTTCAATTTGGCGGGTTCGGAGGATTTTCGCCGCATAGTGGGACTCATTCTCTCTGTAAAATCTCTAATTCAAGCGCATGGGCTTATCGCGTAAAAGCCCATGAGTGATTGGGCTTCAATTACGGAGGGCGTCAAATTGAGAGAAAGACAATACCGCTACCGGTAGCTAAAAAAAACCAAAAGGCAGTTTTAGCTATATTTTCATCAAAATGATATTCCACCTTATGTCGTTCTCAAGATCGTCACCAAGATCCATTTCACTGTCGTGCACCTCGGAGACAATGAGCTTGGCGAGCTCATCAACAATAGGTTCTCCACCGCCAAGTTGGGCGCTCCGTTCTCGGAGTGACGATAAAATATATAATGTTTTGAAAAAAATCAGTAAGAGGATTTACATTAAATTTATTTGAGTAAATTTGATAATAATCCAATGACTGATTTCTTCAAAAAAATAATACGCGAGGGCACGCTCAGAGTCGATGCCCCCACGAAGCAGCTGCGAAAACTGCGCATCGAATGCCCCTTGTGCATCCAGAGCGATCCACATGCGAATTACTTGCGGTCAACCTTGAACTTGCGGTCAGCGGCACTAAGGCTGACTCACGAGCGGTTTTCTTCTTGTCTGCGCGGTGTAGAGTAGCTCTGCCTCATAATTAAAAGTGACACAGACTGTCTATAAAATGGTGAATAGCAAAACATTTTTTTTGACATGATCGAAAATCTTCGATGTGTGGGCTTCAATTAGAGGGATGGGCTTTATTGGTTAAGCCCATCTTCCGCTGGACTATAATTTGATGGGGCTTCTAATAGAGGGGTGGGCTATACCGACAGATTTTACAGTGTTTTCGCGTTCCCAACTCAAGTCGTCTTCTCCAGGAGCCATTTTGGCCGAGCTTGCGGAGTCCCCCCCTTGACGTTAACCCATTGGTCAACTTCTCCGCCAGTGGAGCTGCAGGGTCGCCTCCGTGCTCCCCGCCTGCGTACTCGTCGATCGCTTCGTCGCCACGGTGGTCATTACCGTCGCTGTACGCGGGATCACCATCGCCCACAGCATCGCCAACTGTATCGCCAGCACAGACAGTGCCTTCATCTCCTGCGTCGCCACCGGTCTCTCGCCCACCATCACCCAGAGACCACCCACTACATCCGCCTTCTCCACTGCAAGACCCACAACCGGTACGTGTGCCAGATCCCCCAGTACTCGAGCATGCATTTCCGAACCCTTTAACCCCACCAGTGCCGGTTATTCCTCAAGCTGGGTCTGGCCAAATTTGGTCCGCACCACAGGCAGTGCCTTTTCCACGGGTGACTTCCGCGCAATTTGCCATCTCAGTTTTGGTTAAATGGTCAAGGTCGCCTCTGTTGTTTCGCGGACTATTAACCCGAGGGTGGAAATTGAGTGAGAACCGTCCCTTGTTGATATTGGGGCGGTTCCTCCCTCTGCTCTAATCGGTGTACCGAACCGTTGCATGGGAAACCTCCAGGAGGAGGACGTGGCCGAGGTGGGAGGGACCGTGTTTATGGGGGGCTGGTCTCCCAATCCCGGCCTCAGCCCGGCTCATCACCGTCCAGCGACCGACATTAGAGACCGGATTAACCCGTGAATGAACTGCTTTCTTGCCCCCACACGCACCCGTATTAGGAAGGAAATGGATTGTTTTTCGGAGGAGCGAGCGACGCGGGAAAACGATTTTTCCTGGGAGGAGGGCGTGTTCTGGATATGAACCGTGGTAGCGCACATAGAATTTTTACTCAATACAAACTTCATTCTTGTACTGGTGATTGTCCTTTGTTCCACTCGTACTCTTTACATTCTCCACTGATGATTGTCCTTTGTACCACTCGTATTCTTTACTCCTTTCTGTTCTGTTAGAGATGAGTGGGGATTACCCACACTATCCTGTATATACGAGATTCAGGCACGTAACATTACGCGGTTGATTCCCCAAGTGAGTGGCACGTGCAGCTCTTTCGGATCTGTGCTGCACCTGAAGAGTAATGCAGGGTCATACCTCCCATGTTTTGTATAGACCTGATGTGATGTTGGATAGCTATCATACATACTGTACTCAGGGAAGAAGAACATGAGAACATGCACTGCTTGTATGTACCGTAGGAATGGCGGCGCTCCCTGTTTTCTGCCCCCGTACCCGAGCTCCCAAACTAAGCGTGTAACGCAGACGGCGGAGGAACGCCCAGGCGAGTCAACCGATCCATCGAAATGGTTGGTATAGCTCATCATTTCTGTGCGTCGTGAGAGTCTATGTATTGTGTTCACAATCTCAAGCTACAGTGGCGGCTTGCAATGCTGTGTGCATCGCCCACAAGATCGCCCGCCGTCTTTCACACAACCAGGCCGACTCATATGTGTCGTCACACCGTCAGCTACGGTACTGTACTGTAAAGTGCCGGTACCGGTACTTCGAAGTACAGACTACCCAGCCGCTGGGTCGTTGAGTCACAGAACTCAGACTCTCCCTAACCCTTCGTACACACAAGCCTTTCGTTTTGCTTTCCGTGTGGCTTCTCTGTTTTTCGTTTTTTCACTCTGTTTTTGGGGGTTTGTCGTATTGTAGGACGAAAGGGGTGAAGAAAGGGCGGACACATCTGTGCGTGGACCGCCCTACATGATGTGGTGCACATAGGAAAACGAAATACCGACAATTCTGTGGCATCGGCCAAGGCAAGATGTTCATGTGGACGGAGATAGAACGGCTGAGCTCCCAGCGCGACTTCGAGGACTATCGATATAGAGTTATGTGCTGCTCGGTTAGCTACCAGACGGAGACGGCAAGCATCTGTGGGGTATCTGGTGGTGACCATGACCACGTCCTGCACCGCATCGGGTGCACCAGTTTGACGTGTCCAAGCAATCGTTGTGAAATGGAATGCACTGCATTGAATGTCCCGGGACGAGTGGGTTGTCAAGGTCAACGACAAGGGACGTGGACGAGGTGCACTCCCATGCACGATAAAGCATCTTCCGCGTGTTACGAAAGAAATCACAACTTGCATCGCCAAGCAAGCGGAAACCCAGCGCGTCACACCGCGGGTTTTGGAAGTGGAGCTGAGCAAGACCCAAGACATCAAGATCCCACCGTACGGTATGCCAAGCCGCGAGCAAATCGCCAACGCCCTGAAGCGGATCCGTTCGGAAGATGGGTTGCGAAACACGATTGAAGGAATCGAAGATTTCGTGTACACACCAGCTTGTGAAAACTCGCCTGAAAAGGCATTTCGGTTTGGTCCGATGCTGGCACTGACGACGATCCATTCGTTCTCGGCGTGACGTCGTTAAAATTGATTGGCGATTCGCTACGTCACGCCAGCTCGGATCGCTTCGCGATGTTTCACGCCGATGCGACCTTTAAGTTGAGCGACTACACATATCCCGTGATTACATGCGGGTTCACAGCGCTGCGAGATCATACCAGCTGACGGCGCTTTTTGTGGTAAGCCAGCGTAGCGACTTTCGACTGTGTTTCGGTGCGCTTTCTGAGCTCGTGCGTCGGCTCCGAGGCAAACCACTCCACGTCAGCGCCATGATGGGTGACGCAGACCGGGCCAAGCTGCGCGGTCTGCAAGATATCCAAGATTTCGGCGGCTCCACGCCCCTCATGTGCTACTTCCACGTTCTGTATAACGTGAGAAAGAAGATTGCTCATCTGCCGGTCAAGACCAGGATCATGATCATGACTAGCATTGTTGACATGCATTTCTGTGCCAGTGTGGAAGCGTTCGTGCAAGTTCGGGACGAGCAGCTCCGGAAATGGTGGAGTATGCCGAAGCTCAGTGTATTTGCCGCGTACTTCACAACTGAGTGGTTGGGAAGTGAGTTTTGGCGGTGGCAGATTTTCCACTCGCCGGCAGGATACGCGACTACGAACAACCCAAGCGAAGTATATCACTCCAGCATGAAAAGCTACACGCAGCGCGAGCGATTTCACATGACCAAGCTGCTTGTGAACCTATGCGACTCGAAACGCATAAAACCATCCAGCCAGTGTCACGAGATTTCACGCCGAAGCCAAGCACTGAGATCATCGCAGCGGCCAAGTACATGGTGGCTTCCGGCAGGACTCCATTGCAGAGAACGCTGCGCCAGCCGTACGTTCGTGTGCTGTACACAAGATATTCCAGCGCCAAGGATCCCGTAGACGATGAATCTGCCTTCGTTGCAGTGTTTGACCGCGATCTCGACATCGACCGAAAGACAGCCGCAAGCAAAAGCGAAGAGAAAAAGCAGGAAGCAAAGAAGAAGAAACCAGCCAACACGTGGTGCCTGTGGAGGGCCCACCACGCTGGAACTCCAGCTGTCGGATGGCTCGTCGACTACAAGTACCCGAGTTTAAGTACTTCCAGAAATTCAATATTTGCGCTCACCTCGTTATCGCCCAAGATCTCCAGCACTCGGTAAGAAGCCAAAGATCCTGGACCGGTCGCGCAAGCGAGCGAAGACGACCGAGATGGAAACCATTTCCTCAGCAGCAGCACCAAACCATGGTGTTCCAATGATGCGCGCGACTCCGCTGGCAGCCGCTGTGACTCGCCCAGACGCTACCGCCACTGCTACATCACCGGCACCATCGATTCAAATGGCTGTGGAGGCCCTGGACGACTTTCCAGCCGGGGAGACGAGTCCCACAAGTGATGCCTAGCTTTACGGCCCCTCCTCAGCAACGCCAGGGCGATGGTGGGAGCCACGTCACGACTCAAGTGCATTCCAGCTGGACGTTGCTCCACATCCAGCCTGAGCTGTCGCAGCACGAACTTCAGACCCAGCAGACACAGTTAACGCACAACCGGTACCACCAGACTCAGACCCAGTTCCGGCTACAACCGCCCTACTATCAGTACGAGTCCCAGCCCTGGATCCAGCCACCACCGCCCGACTATCAGTACGAGTTCCACCCTGGATCCAGCCACCACCACCCTCAACCCAGCTCTACCATCAGTACGATTCCCAGTTACTACTTGCCGAGTCCGCGGTCTCTCAACCAGCGCTACCCGCCGTACGAGTTTGAGTGCTGGGGTCCACCGGTATTATTTCAGCTTGACGATTTTTCCACGACGCAGACGCGGCCGACACGCCCTAGCAAGTTCCGCCCTTGAAGTAGAAGACATCATGATCTGACAGTTCGGCCGGTAAGAAACATGGCTTGCTGTAATCTTTTCGAGATAAATTGTATTTTCCTTGTGATCCCTCAGTAGGTTTAAACCATGTGTGCTATTTGAAATAGAAGCGCGTTTTGCACCTGAGGACGAGAACGAAGATGGTTGGGTTGTGTGGTACAGTTGTGAGGACCAGATTGGACGACGGCTACGCGACGGTCAGGCAACAAGGTGCGTACAAACTACGGACGATGTACTCATTGTTCAGTCTCTACTTAGTTGCTCACATCTCCGCAAATGCTTTCCCGTACCGTCTTTAGTCGTACTTGCTACAACCTGTCAACTTGTTTCCCCCGAGCCAGCCTGAACGGTGCAGCGATCATGTACTTTCGCGACGCTTTGGATGCACGCTTTGTTCACGATGGCGAAGTCGGAGGACTGCTCGAGCTTTTTTAAAGAACGCAGCATGTCGAAAGCTTTCTCCAGTCGGGTACGCTCCCACACGTCTGAATTCGTCAAAATCTTTATCTATGATTCATTTTATTTTCCCCCTAGTTGTACCGACTGCTGCTCGAGCGCGCCCGGAGCGAATTACCTCCATGATGGCCACCGTGCCAACGCAGCGTGAAGCAGTCGCCGCTCCTGCCCTCCTATTGGGTGTTGTGGATCCTCTACCTGCGCCTGTTGCTGCAACGGCGCCAAGCACGACCAAGACTGCTGCTCGTGATGCCGACGCCTCGGATCACTATACTGCTGCCAACAGTGTTGCTCAGCCTCCACCACGCGAAAGCAGCGTCACTGATGCTCCTGGTGAGTTTTGGACCGATCGTGCATAAATGTGATATGCTGATCAAGAGGATGAATTTATGATTTTTAGGTATTCAACTCGTTGACCTCACGGCACTGGATAGTGGCTCAGATGCTAATTATGCCAGTGATGAGGTCGAATATCTGGAGGACAGCAGCGACGAGGACGTGGACTAAGGCAAAACCAGTGATGATGAGCCGGATGGCCTTGATGGCATTGATCTGACCCTATATCCTTACGAGAAGCTTTCGAGATCCGCGAAAACGAAGACGGGGGCGTGGAAGCCCTAGTGCGCTGGGAGAACTCGTGGGTGCGTCTAGCGGACGCAGTCCGCACTCCCGATCAACAGCGACAGGAACGTGCTCCGCGTTGGCTCCGACGCCAAGGACAATAGTACTGTATTTACGTCAGTACTATCCCACCCTCAAATACTGACCCCCCCCTAAAATACTACCCATTCGAGAAAATTCTTCCAGACGAGTACCTCATCCCTAATATACTACCCCATCCCAATTATCAGCATGAGAGAAGCTCATTTCCGATGTCGTCAAAAAAGTGGACCAACGAAGAGAAACTAGACGCTGCTGAAGAAGCGCAGCGTACGTCTATCAAGGCCGTGGCCAAGCGTTTCCACGTTGACCGCAAGACTCTACGGGTGTGGATCAAGAACAAGGCCGCCATCCAGGAGTCGCCACCACGAGGCTACCGTGTGTCTGGAGGAGGTCGTAAGCTCATCTCTGAAGAGCTGGACTTTCTCCTGTATGCACAAATAAACGACGAGCGCAGCCAAAACCGCCGTGTGACCCGCAACCTGCTTCTCGACTGGGCTATGGCACTCGCCACTGAGCTGGGCGTGGAGGGTTTTCACACGTCCAACGGATGGCTCGAAGGATTCATGTCCCGCCACAACCTAGTGATTCGCAAGACCACCAACAAGTCCAAGCTCGGTGAAGAAGAGATCGTGGATCGTGGAGTGAAATTTGTGCGCCACGTGCGTGAGCTCATCGCAAAGTACGGCGTCTCTCTGGAGGATATCTACAACCTCGATGAGACAGCCGTTTTCCTGGATCACAGCCGTAACAACACTATCGCTGAACGTGGCAGCGCCGACGTGATCATCAAGTCCTACGGTTTCGGGAATCGGATTACGGCTATCTGCTGTGCGGCAGCTAGTGGATCCAAGAAGCCACCAACCGTCATTCTGCAAGGATCGAAGTCGGATATCGCGATTTCCAATGGTGTAGCCACTGCGCACGTGAAAAAGGCTTGGATGAACAGTGAGTTCTTTATCCAGTGGGTAGACTTTATGTTTCCCCTGGTGGTGCCACATACTTCCTCCGTCCCGCTTGAGAATGGACAAAAGGGTTTTTTGTGGTCCACAAATATAAGGTGAATTGATCTGATTGAACAATAAAATATGTGGTAAATATGAACAACTGCAAGCATAATTCGTGGCGCCAAAACCAACAAACTGGCGCGCTACCCACCGTGTGCATTCAACACTCTTGGTTTCGCGCGCAACAATGCCAAGGCAACCAGAGAGACGAGATCTCACACCAAGGGAGCGTCTCGAGATCGTCGCTTTCCTCGAAGTACGGCTGCGACCATGCGGGACGTTCCCTTTTGGAACGAAAAAGCAAGCTGCAACGAAATACAAGTGCCATCGCCACACAATTGACACTGTGTGGGAGCGTCGTGCTGACAACGTGGCAATCAGGCGTCGTGGACGTGCCCCGAAGTACAGTGAGGATGAGATTACTGATTTGGTGGCTAACGTTCCTGTGCATGAGAGAACGACCCTCAGATCTACTGCAGCAGCAGTTGGTATCCCATGCGCCACCCTGCATGTATACGTCGTCAAGAACAAGCCACTACGCCGTGCCACAGCCAATCTCAAGCCAGCAATCACCCCTGAGCACAAACTGCAAAGGCTGCGATTTGTTCTGTCGTTCGTGGAACGACCCATAGGTAATGCACACAGAATATTTTTCCAGCGATTGCGAAGATCTAATGCCTTTGTTTGGACAGGTCTGCGACGTCGCCAGTGCAATGCCATGTACGACACAGTACACATCGACGAAAAGTGGTTCTACCTTTACAAAGACGCCACGTCGTACGTGCTCACCGCGAGCGAGCCAACACCACATATCCCGTGCAGTAACAAACGCTTCATCACGAAGGTGATGTTTCTTGCTGCTGTGTCCCGTCCGAGATTTGACTACGCTAAGAATCGTGGGTTCGATGGAAAGCTTGGAATCTTCCCGATCGTGACGAAGCGTGTCGCAAAGCGGACGACAAAGAACCAAACAAAGGGCGATCTAATTACCGAAGCGATCACGGTCGACAAGGGCACCTACGCCAAGCTTCTGAGCGACTTTGTGCTGCCGTCAATTCAAGCCAAGTGGCCAGTTGCGTGTTGAGGACTGATACGGAGAGATCTCATATACTAATGGATGTATGTGCAGGCCGCAAGAACGGTACGATTCACATTCAACAGGACAACGCCAGTCCGCACGTGTCGGCAGAGGAAGCCATCGAAGCCGCCGGCTTTGGCAAGTACGGGTGGGACGTCAAAATTCGTCGCCAGCCTGCCAAGTCACCCGATCTCAATATCCTAGACCTCGGATACTTTCATGCAATCCAGTCGCTCCAGCATCGGAAACGCGCGTACAACATTGACAGTCTCATCGACGCCGTCCAGCTTTCGTTCGAGCAGATGGAGGTCAAGACACTAGAGAAATGCTTTCTCACTCTACAGGCAGTGATGGAGGAGATCATGAAGGCCAAAGGTGGCAACAACTACGATTTACCACGAGTCAAGAAGACGTACTTCCCCGATGGGATATCTCCTTCATCAATTCCATGCTCTGACAGTGCCTATCAGGCTGCAGTAGACGCTTTAAATGGGATGTAATATACATAACTATATGGGTTCAAATCACTAAAACTGACATTCACTCTATCACTAACACTTGATTGGTTGAAAGATTTTGGGTTTGGAGAAAAAGTCTGAAAAACCTAATCTGGGACAGCGTTGATTACACTCTTTCTGCGCTGTTGGCTGGCATTCTGATTGGAGCATCGTGCAGTCGAGATCGAGACAATTCCAACGAGGTATTTTTCAAATATTATCGCTCCATACAGAACAAGTTGGGAAGAAATAAAAAATGCTATCAAAAAATTGATCGCTAAAAGCAACGTTTTGGTCCGAAAAATAATGGGAATGAGCAACGAAAATTTGACACAGTTGTCATGTGTAAAACCAACGAATCAGTGAAATTTTCGTTCGAATCTGAAAAAAATTGGAGATATTGTGGCCGATTCGTCAAATGTCCATTCTCAACCGGGACGGAGCAAGTATGACTCTTCTGATCTTCGACCCGGCTCGCTCTCACATCAGCAAGACAGTGAAGGAGCATTTGCAGCGCCGCCAAATTCTGTACGCAGTGATCCCGGGAGGAATGAAGGCGTACTTGCAGCCAGCTGACTATAGTTGATTCAAGCCATTCAAGGACGCTCTCGTTGGTATGATTGATGACTGGAAGCGTGCGGGTGTGTTCGAATACACACGTGGCGGCAACGTACGACCCCCAGCGCCCTCAGTCACCACTCGCTGGGTGAAAGACGCATGGAAGGCAGTGGACACTAGCAGCATCAGAAAGAGTTTCCAGCGATGCTTTTTGGGACCAGATAGCCAACTTTTGCTGGCCACACACTCCATATATGGTGTTGCTTTCTGTATGGCGATGGGTTGCCCTCAGGCGGTCGGGAACGAAGCTGATAACGCCCCTGAGATTGATGAGGGCTGTGAGATTGCCGATGAGGATTCTGTGATCGACTTCACTGAGGTTTCCATTTAAAATGTTCACAATACAAACCCATCACCTAAAATAGTACCTTCATCACACGTGGATTTGTTCACACAGTGGACTGCTAGACTACTCTAGACTACTCTAGACTACTGTGATCGACTTCACTGAGGTTTCCATTTAAAATGTTCACAATACAAACCCATCACCTAAAATAGTACCTTCATCACACGTGGATTTGTTCACACAGTGGACTGCTAGACCACGGACAATGTCACGCGACTATCATCTCTAGGTTTGATCACAACTGCACACAGACTGGTCTACTCTCTTGGCTCGTATTCTTTCCGTCTTTGGTAATGCCTGTCTTGTTCTGTAATCTCTAAACGTCTGCACAACAATTATCCACGCGTCATATCCTTTCGAGATCTCATCAATCTTGTTTTGTTCCCCTCTCGAGGATGTCCGTACCATTATTCACTCGCGTCCGCAAAAAGCGCACACAGCGGCGCTGAGAACGCCGAACCCACCCGCATGAGTCCATGCTTACTAGCCGCAAGGCACGTCGAGACCATTCTGTGGACAGTGGCGATCGGCGCCATGTCGCTTAGGCGCAGCTCAAACGAAGTCTCACTTGTCCATATACGTGCGTTGTAGTTGTGATACAACAACAGAAAAGTTTTGATCAGTTCCGCTCGTTTCAGGCAAATTCCTATAGATTTGTGTCATGACGCACCAGTACTCGCCGCTAATCACGACAGTTTCAAACGTTTTTGAGCGTTGTTCAGCAATCAGCTACGACCCAAAGTTCCTATTAAATTGTTATCTCCACTGCCATGTTTGAAACAAGTTTGACATAGCATGTTATGGAATGAATAGCTTTGCCTTGCTCTTGTGGGGTAGTTTGTATGCGTTCCCCCCGTTTCGTTTCTCTATTTCTCGCAAAACGCCATGTAGAGTCTCCAATGTATCACAAAGAGCTGTGTGATCAAGCTGTGCGTACGATGCAAGCACGGCTCCGATCAATGCATCCACGTTCTTCGCGGGGGTTTTGTACTGTAGTGACTGGATACTGTTAATATCGCCCAGATCCCGTGAAATGGTCTTAGGGTCGCAATCGTTCGTAGCAGCCACTTCTGAGAACGACCCTATAGGTATGACCGTTCTGCTCACGTCGAAGAAGGTCGTCGTAGATGGCGCGTCGCTCCTTGTCTGTGAGCTTTGGTTGCTTGACTCCCGCTTGATTGGCTGTATCGCCTCTTTTCGCACCGTTTGGCGGCAAATCAATTTTGAAGGGGATTGGTGCCGGAGAGGCGACCAGATATCACTTTAACTGACATAACATGTTCCAAAATCTAATACAATTTCCTTGACAAATGAGGATGGTGTACACCACAAAAACCATCTGCCGGACAGTCGTTTCGGAACGGAGGAAGTATTTATCTCTCCTTCTTTGTCAAACTTGTCACGCCATACCTCAAAGGATTGATGTTTTTCTCCATCTTTCTTTTTTGATCAAAATCAACGGCACGGCATCCATCATTTAAAAAGGCCCCATCCCCCCAGAAACTATCTCAACAATCAAATCCACCACACAACACACCAATACATCCTCTGTCCAGGGTCAAAATCAACAGTTTGGTTTTCAGATGAAAAACCTTCGGCCTTATAAACAGTAAATCCAGAAAAAGGCCAAAACAGCTCGATTCTTCGAAAAAACCTCATCACTTTGACAGGTCGCTCCTACCTTGTTTCCAAAAACGGTGAATTTAGCCTCTACTTCGTTCTTTTCCCTGTTTTGACATATTTGTTTGGTCTAATATCGCCAACAGGGTGAAAAGTTAGGAAATATTCCGCGAGCCGTCCAAAATAGAGTGCATCCAAATGCAGATATTGCTGTTAAAATTGCCTGAATCGCCGACGGGAAAATACCCTGTTTTCCGCCACTATTTATCCAAGAAGATACTGCAAATTGCATCGAAATTCGTTCCAAATTGGCTGAGCGATGACGTTTTTAACCAATGCTGATTTTGACCCTGGACAGAGGAAGTACCGTGTATCACACCCCATCCTGCCGACAACGTGCCAGACTCACCAGCCATCACTGATCCAGCACCACGGATGCGTCACCCCACCCCTCCTTCTAATCGAGAACTTTGGGCGTCGTTCATCTGGGGCGAGCGAGCGAGCCAGATACTGCTCGACCTAGCGAGACCGAGCGCCCCATCAGTGATCCAGCATTGCAAACACGCCGCCCCACCGCCCCCTTCCTTTAATGGGGGCATGGGTGGCACGAGCGAGCCAGTGCTGGCGTGCCCCAGCACACCAATAGGACAAGCGGGCCACGTTTTGATTTCCAATGGAGGTCTATATTTGCGCGGAAGTAGTCTTAGGATAGATCTCGAGTAGTGTAAGCCACGAACATAAGCTCTATACAGTCAATACTTTCCTCTACTATCCCCTTTCAATATTCGTTCCGTTGAATGTGTACTGCTCCCATTCCCCTGATGACTCCACCACTATAATAGTGTCGGGTCGAATCACCTTGTCCTTGGTGCCTACCGTATACTGATCACACGCACAAACCATGTACATGTACCGTTCGATACCCCTAGCATTTCATATCTCGCACATGCAAATGCGAGTACCGTACTTCTAATTAGACGCACTTCGACCCAAATTTCCAAAATTTTATGCACAAACCTCTTTTTCCACATGAAATCGTCGTGACACCTTGTACGACTTTCGGAATGCATAGAATCCTGTTACTCCCACTTCAAATCCATTAAATCAAAATTTGTCCTTTGCGGCCCACATATTATATTTTTTACTTGGGAGTGCAGAGTACAGTTAACATTTGTAGGGCTTCCCTTACTTCGTATTCTACGAAGCACTACCAGTAAAATATCTGTTACGAAAGTGCTGAAAATCGGCACCTTGAAAAGTGCTCAAAACCTGTTGCCTGCTGAAAATATGTTACAAAGCAACAGCACGTTGAAAATTAACTAAAGCAGTACATTTAGGGATTTTTCGGGCAGCCTCGATACTTCGAAGTGCTGGCTTCCCTACTGACGGTGCATACGGCACTGCACGCACGTACTAGCATAAGAGACACTGCACATCGAGGAAGCGTATCAGTTTCCCGTTATCAATTGCGCATACACACAGAGCCGGCACAGTACAGGTAACCTCCGCACTGACGACAGCTTGCGCCATCTAGGCGAGGCCCACACCGATACCTAACGCTAGAGATGTTGGCGTCTGGGGGCGGTACGATCGACATGCTCGTCCCCAGTCTATCTCTTCATCGAGCGTTTATGAACGTGTTGCGCGTTCTTGTCAGATAAATCCAGTGGAAACTGTGCCGACGGATATCCAGTGGGTGGAGACAGAGACTGGAATCAGATTCACTAGCTGCT
>JAADWC010000229.1:0-13529 GCA_023336095.1 Pythium pectinolyticum | reverse complement strand
TGAAAAAGACATTGGTTCTACTTACGGTACAGGGTACGACTAGGTTCCTTCTTCGTGTTGCAACGGGTTTCCAAATGAGGAATCGGACGGCACCGTTTTGCATTTATTTCAAAAAAACGGCAGTATTTTGCAAATTCCCCTATATTCAACATTCAAGGTAAATCGTTTTTTAGCAAAGGAGAATCGTTCTCTAGCCACTACTGTATATGCAATATAACAAGATAATCGATTTTCATTGGGGTTCGTTAACCGAGGGAAAACTGCAATGTGACTCATATTGTGAGTCAGACGTTGAATGGCTCTGTAGATCCGGTTCGAGTCCGAAATAAATGATACAGTACAAAAACGAGGTGAGTAGCGAAGTATCACCATAAATCAGTAGACACATATTATGTTTGCCAACAAATATATGCTGAAAACTGTTTCTAGTCTTTACCATTTTTTCTAGTCATTTGGAAAAAATTAAAAAAATGGTAATTCTTCAGACCGACCAAGAAATCAGTCGAAAAATACACCTCCGTTGAAAGTTTTGTGTGTAATTTACGTCAGACCCATCGAGAAAACACGCACAAAAATCATTCAAGAAAACTTGATCTCTGAAACCCCATAATGTGTGCTGAAAAATCGTTGAAACCCCAGCTGAGAAGAGATCTTTCAAGACTCCAAAAGAAAACCACTTTTCATAAACAGCCCCAATACCAGATGTTATATCACCAACTTTCAAAAAATTGTGTACTTCTCATATAACAACATTTTTTTGAATGTGAAAAGTGGTTCTCTGTGTTTTGTTTTGGAGAATTTTTTTAAATACAGTTTGTTTGTTTGGAGTATATTTTTATAAAATAATACTCCAAAACAAAAAAACTGAATTCCTTATAAATCAAACAAAAAAACTAAACTGGTTTTTTTCAAAACCGGTATGTACCGGTATTGATCTCCATCTGCGAGCCTAGAACAAAACCCCAGTGTCTGATCTCGGTACCGGTATCAGAGTGTTTAACCGGTACTACCGGTATTTCGAAACCTGTGTACGGGATTGCGAGTTACTGCGATCCACTGCACATAGAATAGCGCATGCAATGTGGGCTCACTCGTCCTTGAGCAGCTCCATCATGAGCTCATTCGCCTGCATTTCCAGCGGTGGCTCGTCGCTCTTGACCATCTCGCCCGTCATCGTATTGTAAAAGCAAATCGAATTGTCGCTGCTGTCGTACACTTCGCTCCAGTACGTGGCCTTGAGCGTGTACTTTTGCAGCGCGCGGCCCTCGTGCTTGGCCATGAGGTTCCAGTAATGCCACTTGGTGCGTTCGTGGAACGCCAGTTCCTGGGGCGTCGCGTAGCTCACACCAGGACACAGGCGGCAAAAGCACCGCTGGCGTGGCGCCATGGGCTCACCGTCGTCCGCGTCCATGGGGAACTGCACGGTCTCCACTTCCCCGTCTCGCTCGGGCTCGACGACCACACACACGTCCTCCATGAGCAGCAGCAAAGTGCGCATCTTCTTGATGCCAAACAGCATGGGATCCAGTGGCTTGAGCATGATTTCTTCAAACTGCTTTGGGAATTCCGCCACTGGTACTTTGCCGCCGCAGCGATCGATCACCTTGTGCACTTCTTTCTTGAGCAGCTCGAGCTCCTGTGCCAGCTCTGCGTTCTCCAAAATCCGCATGAGCACTTGCTCCTTCTGGAGCCGCTCAGTTTGGTAGGTGGCGTGGTCTTCTTCAAATACCTGGCGACGGTTGATCTGTGGTGCGGCTGCTGCTTGAGCCATTGCTGCTGCTCGTTCGTTCTTCGTCGCGTCGTCGTCTTCATCGTCTTCATCTTCATCGCCTTCTGACTTGGGTGGTGGCGCGATGCCAGCGGACGGTGGACGATACGACTGTGGCTTTTTGATATGGCTCTTCTCCATGGGCGTGTACTCGGCGGCATCTAGTGCCTCTATGTCGGCAATGATCTTGGCCAGCGCCTGTTGCTTTTGCTCGCTCTCCTGCAGTTGCTCTCGCTTGCGTTCGAGCCGCAGACGCGCCACGTCGGCCTGTTCTTGGATCGTTTTCAACGCCACGCGTTCCGTTTCAACTGCGCGTCGCACGTGCTCGACCACGATCAGCTGATCCATCATGCGCTTGACCACGGGACAAATCTCGATCGCCTTCTTGGCATAGAAAAACGCCGCTCGTACCCACGCGCACACGGCGGCAAACGCTGGGGAGATCTGGTACAACCGCACGTTGTTTGGCCGCAGCCGCGGGTGGTGGATCACGTGCGTGATCGAGTGCAGCATTTGGTTGCGCACGCCGTCGCCAAACGAGTACACGTCAAACAGCGGCAGCACGTACAGCGCCTTGACGTTGTACCGGTGGATCAAACCTTCTTTGTCGCCCATGTGCACGTTTTCTTCATTACTCGATAGAAGCATGACCAAATCTTGCTTGCTCGGACAGTACATCTTGCCATCCAGATAGAAATTGGTGGTGAAGTTGAGCAGCACGGCAAACGCTTCGAGTAGCGACAGATACACGTCGTCCAGCGTCGCCGTGCGCAGCTTGTACCAGTCCATGACGTCACACTGGTTGAGCTGCTCGACCGCCTGCTTGTACTTGCGCTCGAGCTGCTGCGAGTCCTGGTATTTCCAAAAGTGTTCCACTTTGGCCTGCATATCCTGCTCTTTCGTCGACTTGTCGTCCAGTTCGTCCTGCAGCTCCGACACTTTTCTGGCCTGCGCGCGCGTCTCACGGTCCACGATCTCGACGTCATTACGCAGCGCCTCGTATTCCTCACGCAGCGTGTTCACGACCACAGTAGCCTCTGCATGGTCCGTAGTCGTCTTCTCGAGAATCTCCGCACCAACCACAACGCTCTGGGTCTTTGCAAGCATCCGCACAATCGACTGCACAAACGCGTCGCTCGCATCCACGCCCTCGGGTAAGTTGGGCAGCATGCCGGCGACCATGACGGCGTACGGTGTCTTGAATTTCGGTGGCAGCAGATCCATTTCGATCTCGCCACTCACGTTCTTGGTGACGGCAAAGTACTGGATAAACGTCGCGGTAGCGAGCTGCGTGCTGGCCTTGCTGAGCCACGCGACGCGTTCGCCGCGGACCCACTTGCCCAGCCGCACGAGCGGCTCTCCTTCTGCTTGCTTGGTGATCCACTTGCCCTCGCCGTGCATCTCGTCGTTCTCAAACGGACCATCGTACCGGTCTCCGTTCGCAAACGTGAGCGAGCCCAGTCCGTGGCGACGCGTGAACTGGAACTCGCCCGCGTAGTTGCGCTTGTCGGCAAACTCCATCATGCCCGCACCGTTCAAGTAGCCGTCTTCAAACACTCCAATGATGCGGTCGCCCGTCGCCAGAGAACGCACGCCTTCACCGTGCCACTTGCCGTGCTTAAACTGGCCTTCGTACCGCGACCCGTCATCGTAGACCATCTCCCCGTGGCCATGGTACAGATCCAGTTCCCAATATCCTTCGTACAACTCACCAATGTCAAACCGCTCAATGCCGTACCCGTGGCGCTTGCCCTCACACCACTCGCCAACGTACTCGCCCTGCGAAAACGTGTAGTTCATCTTGAGCGTACCAAAGCCGTGGTACTTGCCCGCACGCACATCGCCCGTGTACTCGTGGCCGTCGCGCGTGGTCACCTGGAAATTCGAACCAGTCGCAGTGAACGGTGAGAAAAAGTTGTCCACGTCTTCGCCCTGCCACACGGTGCCGTCGTGGAACGTGAATTTGCCCCAGTGGTTGGCGGTGTATCGCGTTTTGAAGGGCGCAGCGTCGACGGGCTTGTCGTACGACGTGTCGTCCACCCACGGTCCTTCGTACACGGAGCCTTCATTGTACTCAATACGCACGTTGCCCCGGATCTGGCCATCCTGGAAATCGCACTCCAGTCGGATGTAGCTGTGCGGCAGCTCACGCAACCGTGGCCGTGACTTCTTCTTCTTCTTTTGCTGAGCGGCCACAAGTGCCAACTCGTAAGCAGCATCCGCTTCGTCGCCATCCAGCGCACCATCCTCGTCTTCATGTTGCTGTTGCTCTGCACTCGACTCCCCGGCAGCTGTAGCTCCTCCTCCTCCTCCTCCTCCTCCTTCACGGCCACCTTCCGCCTGTGTGACGGCCTCCACGAGCGCGCGTCCTCCACCGACATTGTCACCAGCCTTGTCCGCGTTTTTCGGATCGTCTTTCAAATACTCGACATCCGCCGACTTGCCCTTGATGAATCGTTCGTGCATTTGCATGTCGTGGTTGGCGATTTGCAGCGACGGCGACTTGACTACGAGATCCGCCACGAGATCCGTCGACTCGGCGGCGACGATCGCGGCCTTGGTGCGTGCGATATCACCACGGCTTTGCTTCTTGCTCAGCGCGAGCATCGCCTCTGTCGCAAGGTCGCGGCGCTTGAGCACGGCGCTTTGCTGCTGCCGTAGCTTGGTCAGTTGAAACCGTTCATCGCCGTCATCTCGTTTCCGGCGGAAACTTTCCACTTCAGCGAGATGCAGCACTTGGAGACGCCGTAGCTCGTCTTTAAGCGCCTGCAGTTGGCGACGTCGCGCCTCGATCATGGCGTCCCACGCGTCCAATTTCACGACTTCATTTACGGCTCGATGCAGCAGCTTGCGCAGATCGTCCTGGTAACTATCGAGAATGACCTTGTGCGTCGCCATGATCGATTGGCTCGTGGCATGGGTCGTTTGGATCACTGTCCCCAGGCGATTCACACGCACGAGCTGGTGCGTAAACGGCACAAACGCCTTCTCAATGACTGTCAACCGTTGGATCTCATTGGTCATTTCTTCGATCCGCTGCGTGGACGTCGTGATCAAGAGCTGGAGATTAGCTTGCACCTGGTCAAGTGTCTTTTGTGCTTTCTTTTTCTCTCGCTTGAGTGACTGCTTTTGCCACTCTTCTTCCGTCGTTTTCATACGCTTGGTTTTGAGCGCAATGTAATCTTGGAGCTCTTTCTCTTCGTGGCGCAGCTTGTCGAGCTGCGTCGTTGTCTCCAGGCGGAACGCATCCAAGTCGGCTTGCAGGATCTGGATCGTCGCGAGCACCGCCTCACGCCGCGCAACATTGAGCTCTGGATCCACAAAGTCAAGTCCGTACAATGCCGTTGGTGGCGTGTATCGATTTTGTTTCGTACGGTCTCGGTCACGGGCGTTTGCAAGCAGATTGCGCTCGTGGATGGCTCTCGCTCTGGCAAACCACGCCGTCTTGGCGTCGTCAAACTTGCGTTCCATAAACACTTCCTCTGCGATCGCAGTGGTCATCTCCGTCTCTTGATCACTCGCGTCGACGCTGGCGCGTGGCTTCATCCGACCGACGTGTCGCCGGTCTTTGCGCATGCAGTACTGGCGCGAAATGTTGAAAATCTCAAGGAAAAGCTCACTTTGCGCTTCTTCGATTGTCGGCTTGGCGATCGAACAGCGCCACATGTGGTAGCGAAGAGCTCTTTCCGACGCACACACTTGTTGGCACGATTTGAACGGACAGATCAGCGGCACGGCGTGGTCACGCGCCACGTGCTCATGGACGTCGTGAGCAAAACCAAAGTCGGATCGCTTGCAGATCGTGCACGTCAATTCAAAGCGCAAGTTTGAGGACGCAGTGTCTTCCTGTTCCATCGCCGCACGTTCTCGTTTCTCCTGCGCGGATGTGTCCGGAGGCGGCGCGATAAGTGGCACGGCGGTGCGGTAGCTCACATCCACCAGTAACTCCTCGGGCAGCGCCATGTACACGCTCGCGAGTCCTCCGCCTTTTCGGTTTTGCGCAGCGACCCGTACACGAAGAGTCTTCTCACATTGCTCGAGGATCGGCCACAGCGTCGTCGTCGTGGGTGGCGGGACCACACTACGCACGGATGGCTCTGCATCACCATCGTCATTCTCATCCTCGTCACTGTGATCGTCGTCGTCGGCGCCACGTTGGTCACCCGTGACGATAGATGTGCCCTTGATGTCTTCATTCGCTTCATCTCGCCACTCCACAACGTACTGCGTGATCGTAGCTCCGTTATCGGACGGCGCCTCCCATGAAATCTCGATCGCCTTGCCCGCTCGCCACCGGCGGAACGGGATCTCGGCCGCCGCCGCTTTGGCTGCCGCTGCGGCCGTGATACTGGCGACCGTCCGGGGCTTCTTGGCAAGCTGCAGCGCCTGGAATGCTTTGTGTTCTTCTAGTACAGACGCCTCCACCAACTTGATCTTTTCGCGACGCTGGTCGTCCACGTACAGCACGTCGGCGACCATCGTATCGTACACATCCAGCGCCACAATCTCGCACGTGTACCACAGTTCATCATCGTACTCGACTTCAAAGTGGCCGCCCACACGCAGAAACTCGAGCGCCGTCTTCGTGGACGCCATCAACTGGACTTCGGCAACCACTTCGGGTACTTGCTGCTGCAGCTCGTGGAGTCGCTGGCCCTGCGCCTGTAATTCGACTTTTTCTTTGGCAATGAGCTCATTCACACGCGTTTCTTCGACAAACAGCAGCGCCTCTTCTCGCTCACGAAGCACGATCTCGGCTTGGTACCGTGCGTAGAACACCTGCGTCTTTTCCTCTAGTAAGCTCAGTTCGGCGTGGCGCTTGGCGTAGCCCCTCGCTCCTTCCATCGACCGCAGCGTATTGAGCGTTCCCTGGCGCGCCAAGATCTGGGTTGCCAGTCGTTCTTCTCGCTCTTGCTGCTTCATCGCCTTTACTAGCTGCAGGCTCTTGAACTGCGCTTCAATCGAGTTGCGCTCGAGCCAGTTCTTTTGCTGCGGCTTCTTTTTCCCACCGCCAGCATGGCCGCTCAGGAAATGGGCGACACCCCATCCGTGGGGAACAGTCTTGGTCTTTGTTCTGTGGAGTTTCTTGATCCGGTTCTCACGCACATAGCTTGTATCCGTCGCAAGCTGACGCTTCTGGAACACGCCGTGGACGAGCGCAAAGCCCTCCGACGGACAGAAGGAACAGTTCTGGAGCTGCTCAAAGAAATGTTCTCGCGCCACGACGTGCTGCTCTTCAAAGCTCTTGACAAACTCGACGCCACCAAAGAATCTGGCCATCTCAAACATGCCCTGCTTCTCCAACATGCGCGCCATGGGCACACGCGTCACGCGCTGGATCCACCGCAGTGGGTAATGCACGAGCTTGTCCATCACTCGCACGGGCGGCACGGGCATCATGCCGCCGTGGAACACACCCGTGCCTTTGAATTGTTCCGGGACGAGTCGCAGCACGGCCTGGTTGATCTCCTGGCGTCGCGCCACATAGCGCTGGAACCGGTTCACGATCTTCTGGATCTCGAGCGGCTCGTCAGTTAGTCCCGACTTCGGCACGTGGAGCGGCCGCACGAAATGGAGCTGCACGAGCACGCTTGCCATGCGCGTGTTGGCGAGCTTGAACGTCTTCAAGATGCGCACCAGTGCCTGCTGCCGTCGCGCAGCATTCACGCCTTGCAGCTCGAGCTCGGTCTGCACGCGCATGCGCGCCAGGTACACGCGCACGGCACACTGGATCACGCGTGCGGCGTTGAACCGCTTGGCCTCGGCCTCGATACTCTTGGCGTACGCCTCCAGTTGGTCGCGCCATTGCTGACTAATTTGTTTCGACCGTCCGATCGACGTGGCATCAAACGTGAGATCTGGGACGCAATGCAGCACGCGCTTGGCTGGCTCCATCTTGGTCGCAGGGAGCACTAATGGGAAAAACTCTAGCTCGCCGTCCACGTCCAGTTTCACTTGTGCGATTTCTTCCTGGATACTGAGCACAAATGCCGTCTCACCACAGCGTGGATGGCCACGCAGTACGACGCGCACGGCGTCTCCAGGTCGCACACGCTGCTGCAATTGTTCTTTTTCCGTCGCCGTCGCGCTCACGATTTGTTCCAGATCACGAAGAAACTTGCGCGCCGTGTCCGACTTTTTAAGCACGCGGAACGACGGGCGGCTCGTGAGCAACGACTTGACTTTGGATGACGACGGTGGTGGTGGTGGTTGAGGAGGAGATGCCTCATTGGCCAGCAGCAGCGCCTTGGCTTCCTTATCGGCTTGCAGATTTGCCTGCACACGCGCGCGCACGACGTCAAAAAACTGCTTGAGCGTGCTGAAATCCTCACGCACTTCGCGCAGCACATCGCGGATATCAGTTAAGAACGTCGCGGGATCCAGTCCAAAAAACGATAAAAAGCTGCGCAATGGGTTTTGCGTCGACCGCGTCTTGGCGCCAAGTGTGCGCAGGAGCTGACCTTCCACGGCGCGACGCGTGAGAATCTCCATGCGCGTGAGGTAGCTTCGTCGTAGTGCAGCAGTGCGCCGTCGCGACATGCGGCCACGGTACACGGCCTGTAGTCGCGCCGCATAGCGCTGCTGCCGCAGCAGCTCTTGCTTGTCCTTGAAATGCTGCCTTGCGATGTAGCCACGTGCATGGCGCTGGATCTCAATGGCCGCGAGCTGTCTGTGCTTTTCGCGTTGGATGCGATCTAGCTGCCGCTGCCGTGCCTGTGCGCGCACGATCTCTTGGAGCTCAGCTTGCTGCTGTTTCTTCACAATGATACGTGCGCGTCGCATCTCAATGTAGAGCGATCGCGCTGCGACACCACGCCACATGCGCTGCAACGCGACAATCAGCTCGAGTTCGCGGTTGTACTTGCGCATGTGGGTCTCCTCGGCGTCCATCGCGTCGCGTTCCCGCTCGGCGCGCAAGTACTCGCGCAGTCTCGCCTTTCGCCCCGCCACACGCAGGATCGCACGAGCCAAGCGGCACCGCCACGCTGTCTGGATGAGCACCGTGGCCCACATGAGGTACAAATAGTGGTCTTCGACCTGGCGCCGAGCCAAGTGGCCGCGCCAAAACGCCTGCAATCGCGTCGCACAGGCGTGCATGTGCTTGCGCGCACGCGTGAACGCGATCCACTGGGAAAGTGCATAGTGGACATTCGCATTCTCAAGCCGTGCGCGCCACCGCTTGCGGAATGCGACCAGGTACGCCGCCAAGTCGGCCCATGCCGTGAACGTGCGAATCAGCGTTGCATTCAAAAAGAACGCCAGTGCACGGCGCTTGCGCTGGCGTTCGTCGATTTGCTGCTGAGCAAATTCAAACCACGTGTCCACTGCGCGCACGAGTTGCTGTTGCAGCAGCCGAGCGGCCACGCGGGACGAGACGCTTCGCAGATGCTGGATCTGGTCGTGGTGCGCCTTCCAGCGCAGCCAGCACTTGGTTTGGACCGAGTTGGAGAATTTGAGGAATGCACGGCGCTTGGCGCGCTGCTCGTCAAGAAACTCACGCCACGAGAGCCACGTGCGGTAGAGATCGCGGTTCACGATCTTGCGGAGCAGTCGGCGGTGCTTGTCGCGAAGAACTTGCTGCTGGCGCACATTCTGGCGCCACTGGCGAAACGACCAGTGGAGCAGGCTCTGTTTCCGAAGCCAAAAACGTAAGCCCCACACTAGAATCCAATAGCATGCAAACCCCAGTTAAAAAAGAACGTACGCCAGAGAGAATGGAGAGACTGGCCTTGAGAAGGAATCGCTTTTGGTCGACCATGAACGCCCGCCACAGTCGAAACACCACGCGCTTGGCCTTGTAATTGGCCTTTGCCTGATATCAGCAACACACGTATTAGTATCAGCAGCCACAATCAAAGTATTTACACATCCACACACCACGTACCACATTGGCCAGCTGACGCGACGAATTGTGGCTCTCGAGTGCGACTGCATTGAGAAACACGTGGATAAGTAGCTCCCGATGGCGCTGCTGCGCTCGTGTCCACTGGGTCCACGCCTCAAGCACACGGGGCAGCGACTGGCACTTCCAAAAGCCGATCGCTTTCTTTGCCTTGACCGTCTTCTTCTGCACATGCGCGCGCCATGCCGCAAAGATCCGCACAAGTGTCTTTTCGCCCCAAAAATTGAGTGCCTTGGCGGCATGCTGCGTGGCTTTTGCTAGCTCGCGCTCGTTGTGGATGGCCGCGACGTGCTGCTTCCATCGCAAAAAAAACTTGAGTGCTGTCTGATTTGTCCAGTAGCTGGTCGCCTTGCGGATGCGTCGCTGCTGTAGTTTCTGACGCCACAGGTACTGGATATAGATCACTGCTCGCGTAGCTTGCTTGCGGATAAACGCGTACCGTCGACGACAGAGACACCCACGCACGATACGCTGGATGTCGACGGCGGCACAGAACTCTTGCCACGCGTGTTGTTGCTGGAGCTGCGCTTTCCACACGGCACGCGCACGCGAGCGAAACCGCACTTGGATGGAACTAGCTGCGCGGCGTCGCTTGGCCTCATGCGCCAGCGATTCTTCACGCTGCCTCGAACGCTTGCTGGATTCGGCATCCACGGCGGCGATTCCACGAAAGTGCGACGTCTCATCGTCAATCACGTCCAGCTCGTAGCGTACCTGGCGCGGCATAGTGGCCAGTGGAGTAATCAATGACAGTGGGCGAGATGGTCGAGTCGAATCATCGTGAAGTGCTCTGGCTAACTGATTGATCTTGATCTGGTCGCATCCATCGACGTTGAGCGAGCGCAGATACGGACAATACTGGAGGATATGGTCGATAGCCTGGATAGTGAGTCCCGTGCAGTGGGTCATGTCGAGTGTTTCAAGTCGAGGGAGCCGCCCACGCGCAAAGAGTGTTCGATAGCCATCCACAGTGATCTGGTTTGCTGGAAACCCAATGAGCGACAAACGGCGAAGACTGGATGGTAGATTCTGGAGACCCATCGTTGTGAGATTGTCTCCTCCACTGGTCGCTGCGCCAGAGACACGTAGCTCCACTAAAGACTGCATGACAGCAAGCGGGTACAAGGCGAGATCGTCCACTGCGGGGCATTCCCGGATATCCAGCACTTGCAGCACCGTGTTGCTTGTCGCGAGATGCGCCACCACAGCACGAGTGATGCCACGTTGACCTGTGCAGCGCAGCTCACGAAGCGAACAATTGGCCTTGACCAGCTTGACCAACGCCGACCCCGGGCAGTCGCCGATGCCAGAGAGATCCAGCGACGAGAGTCGTGACGATGAGGACGACGACGACGATGACGCTGCTGATGTCACCAGTGCTGCCACTGTGAGCGGACCGATGCCTTTGCAGTTTGCGAGCATGAGCTGCTTCAACGGCTTGATACACAGCGGCGCCGCTGGGGTCTTTTGCTGCAGTCCATTGGACAACAGAAACGTTTCCATGCCACGATCTGTGAGCGCAGCGCAGCCCGACAAATCGAGTTCTTCCAGTTTCGTGAGACTGGCGAGTGCACGAGTCGCCTTGTCACAGAGCGCCACACAGCGCGCGGCTCGGAAACTTGAGAGAAATGGACACGATGCAGCGATGAAGCAGCACGCGAGACTTGTCAGCCGTTTGCAGTCGGAAATGTCCACACGTTGTACATTGTAGTACGCCGTCGTCGCGCGATTGCCGTCAAAGCTTGGCACGGTCGCTAGAAACTCGAAACACGCATCGGTCAAATTCACACAGCCACTGAAATTCAGCTCCTGGAGATTCTTGGGTTGCAGCACAAAGAGCTGCTTCACAGTGGCATCTGATACGCGATGCAGGCCACGTAGGGACAAGATCCGTAGTTTGGGGCCATGGGCCTTGATGACGCTCTGCACGGCGTAGTCCGAGAGTGACGAGCAGTGGTCCAGTCGAAGTCCTTCTAGTAGTTTGTGACCCACTTTCGCGATGCGTTGGACCCCGGCGTCTGTGATACAAACGCAGTGCGATATGTCCAGGTTCTTTAAGCGTGGAAACGCCAACAGCACAGCACTGAGCAAGTCATCGGTGAGCGCGTCCGTCTCGGCAAGCGACAGCGTCTCCACTAACGGACAGCACAGCGCGATGGCGACAAATCCGTGTTTCTGTTCCCAGAAGGGGAGAAGCGTCAGATCCGAGCCAATTCCATAATCTCTTTTAAAAGATCGCACGTACTGACACGCGCTCCAGTCGCGATAGATCGAGCGTGTGGACGCGACTGCAGTGCTTGAACAGAAGCTCCGTATCTGCAAATACTCGCTCGTCAATCACAAGAAAGAATGGAATCAACTTAGTAAAAAAAAGGGGAAGAAAAGCCAACCTGAACGCTGCATAGAAAAGTCGAGACCGCGCAGATTGAGCTGCTCGCACTTGCTGGATAGCTTTGTGGCGATCTGGTTGTACACTTCGGTGTCTGCACGGCCGCAGAGACATGCCCAGTCGCTCAGATCTACACGTACACGGCCAACAAACGAGTTGTCTTCGAAAAAGACCGAGTCTGGAATCACGAGTGTGGGGCTATCATTGCGTGTGCCATACTCTCCGGCACGGTCGGCAGTCGTAGCGCGGCCGCTGTTCTGATTGCTTCTATCCACGCCATACACGAATCCGTCGGGCTGTTTGCTACATGCATCGTATCCCACAATCAGTTTGGACAGGCCTCTTCGTTTTCTCCGTTCCAAATGTATCAGAACACACGTACAGATGAGACTCGTGCAGTAGCTGATGCAGCGTCGCCTTGTCTTTTGCCACTGTACTGCGCACTGGACTTACACTGGACAGTAGTGGCAGCGATACACGCACTGATGCCTGGATCAGATCGTCCACGATGCGCGCCGTCTTGGTCTTGCGTGTTGGCGACGACAGCTCTGTGGAAACTGGCCGTTGATGTTGTTGTTGGTGGTGGTGATTGGAGCTCAGCTGGGGAGCAATGGCGACTGGAAATACGGGCGGATACGACACGCGACGATCACGAAACATGCGCAACCCATCATCTGCGGTCTTCTTGGCGGCGCCAGCACCAGCGACCGGCGGTGGTTCATACGCACTGTGGTGGATCCATGCGCTAAACTCGTCCAACTCGTCCGCCTGTAGCTGACCCGCGGAGAGCTCTTTGCGCGAGACAGGTTCTACAAGGGAGGTAGAGTCTGGCGTACGGCGTTTCTGCCGGGATGGAGAAGAAGAACAGACTCCATCTTCGCGTGAGAGTTCCCTCAACTCGGGATCCCCGTAGACCAGATCCGGACGACGTGGTGCAACCACCGCGATTCGATCACTCCGTTGAATTTGAGAAGCCGACGGAATTGTGCAAGAAGTATTGGCTTCGCTCTCTAGTGCGAGGACAAAGTTACGCTTCGCCATGGATCCAATCACGCGCGGTCGCTAACGGGCCATTTCTCCATGATCCTGTTGTTGTGTTCATCGGCTCGAGATTCTGCGTCGCTTGAAATACAGTAGACGATTGGCTAAATCCCTGGCTCCTTCTGAAAAATTGGGCTTGCTACACGGGGCAATTCAGCCAATAGCAATAGCTCAATAAGATTACTCCTCCTACTTTCCAAACGGGGACATGGTTGAATACAGTGTGATGTCAAATTAGCAATTTCAAATCATACCTTCTCGGCCTTATGGCTAAGATCAAGTGTAGTATCTGTTCTAATCAGTGTGAAAACTGATTTCCGGGGGACAACCCCGGATCAATTTCACATTTATTTCTGGACATGGCCGGGCGTCTGTCAGCTTGCTGACAGCGCTTGGCCCGGTTTCCAAGGGCTTACACTTTCCCCTTG
>JAADWC010000228.1:0-13558 GCA_023336095.1 Pythium pectinolyticum | reverse complement strand
CGTGGATGTGCATGCAGTCTATCACATAATGTGTTGTGGTTATTTTATAACGCCTTTCGTTTTGAATAGCCTACTTTTTCGGCTTCCAGGACTCGTCGTTCGCAAGAGAGCTCATCGTAACACCAGCAAGTTCGCGATTGGAACGTGTTTTCGCGAGCTTGCTGTTTCCGCTGATCATCCTTGTCCTGTCTCGGTTCATGGCGGTGAACGAGACTGAATCGTATCGGTCGCTGGAGAAAATCGAAGGCATCGTTGCGGGAGTGAGTGCAGTGGTCCGTAACGGTAGATAGGCTTCGATATATATCTTGAGATATCTATCGAAGTTATCTACCCGGTCGCGTCGGTCTATCTCGATTATCTACCGTGTCACAATCGAGAATGTATGTTCTTGGCCTCCTGATTGGGTACTGTTTTAATGTCGCCGGGTCTCACAGTTCTGAGTGCGAGACGAAATGCAGCTCGCGACGATTTCGTTGAGAGTGGCGGTGGATGCGAAGTTGGTGGTGAGGGCTGCCCCTAGTAGGCCACAAGCAGCACCACATCGTGAGCTCATTCTCCAAAATGGACAGCCAAAGTAAACCCGAAGACGTTCTCATCAAGTTCTTTTTCGACCAGAAGGAAGATGGTCGATTCTACTGCCACAACGTGATGTGCAAGAGCCATAGTGGTTTGAATGGAAAGTCTGCCAGCAACCTGCGAGCCCATCTCACGCGCTGCGTTGGTCCAGACTACCGCGACAAGTTCGACGAGCACATGAAGGAGAATGGCAGAAAGAGACTCCGTGTCATGTCCTTTGTGACCGTGACGGAACGTGATAGAGACATCCACGCTTGGCTCCGCTTCGTGATCGAAAGGAACATGCCATTGTCGGAAGTCGACAACAAGACTACTCGTGTTCTTGCGAAGCGCGGTACCGTGACGTCAAAGACACTCGCCAAGTACATCCCAGGGCTTGTGCTCCACGTGGAGGAGACCGTGCGGAAGACTCTTCCGGACATGCTCGGAATCATGTTCGACGGCTGGACCAGTGGGTCGACCCACTACATCGCCATCATCGCCACTTTCTTGGACGACAAAGGCAACTACAAAGAGCGGCTACTTGGGTGCTCGCCACCACTCAACGAAAGTCGCTACGGAGCTGCAGAGCACAAGGAGCTACTCGAGTACGTTCTGGAGATGTACGACAAGTCTCTGGTGGATGTCAAGGCGCTCATCGGCGACAACTGCAACACTAACAAGGCTCTGGCTGCCGCCACGGGGAAACCACTCATTGGATGCGTCAACCACAAGCTGAACCTGGCCGTGTGGATGGTCATCAAGAAAGACCCGGAACTGTGTGAGGCGATTGACGCCGTGGCGGAGATCATGAAGATCTTGCGTACTATGAAGGGTGCGTTTGCGCTTCGCGAAGAGACCACGCTGCGCGCGCTGCGTGCCAACATCACGCGCTGGAACTCGACGTTCCACATGCTGGACCGCTACCTGGAGATCGAAGAGGCTGTCCGTGCCATCCCCGAAGTCGAGAAGTACATGCCGTTTGGTTCTGTGCGGTCGAATTTGATTCGACAATGCACGGCTCTGCGCGAATACGCGGAACTGTCGGACCTGCTCCAAACAGAAGGGCTCAGCTACGTGAAGGCCGCGCGGCTCATCGAACTGGCGTGCACGGATCACCCCGAGCTGCGAACTTACCTCACGGTCGATGCCACGAGCAACATCATGCAGAAGCGGGAGTTTGAGGTCGCACTGCTGAAGTTAACGAACGAAGGCGCTGGTGCGCTCACTCGCGAGGAGGAGAAGATGTTGGCTCCGTTCCAGAAGAAGGCTACAGCACCGGTCACACGCCGAGCAACAAAAGTCCGCAAGCAGTACTCGGCCTCACTTGCGCAGCGCGCGGAAGCAGCTCTCGCAGAGAAAGCCGGGCGTGTCTACGTGAACTTGGATTTCCTTCCAGCATCCTCTGCATCCGTCGAGCGCCTCTTCAGCCAAGCGAAGTTGATCCTGACCGACCAGCGCAGGGGCAGAATGACACCCGTCACGTTCGAGAGTTTGCTCTTCCTTAAGTCCAACTCTGATTTGTGGGGGCAGGAGACCGTCTCCATGGTTGCCAAGCGCATTGGGCCAATCGACGAGCCAGTTCAAGCCACACTAGATGACATGGTGGAAGTGGACGTCGAGGACGAGTTCATTGTCTAAGATCAAGTGCGCCAGGTCAAGACAAAGGTATCCACAGGCTAGATGTAGTTTCTCAGAGCGAACTAGGACCTGTTTGGTAGTGTATATTTCATATTTCAGTACATCTGAGCATTTTCACGGTCTAATCACCTAAAATAGTAGTCGTACCCACCGCCACTGTCTCCTATCTACCTTTTCTATCTACCCAGCCACCACAAAATACTCGATTATCTACCGCACGCGCGGATTTTTGGGCGATAGGGGTAGATACTACTTTTACGGACCACTGAGTGAGTGAAGAGCTCGGCGATGGGCCCGTCGGATCCCGGTTTCTTACGGGCGAAGGCGATACCTTCTCGGCGGCCGACATCTCGTTCTGTGCGCACATGAGTCTTCTTCTGGCACCCCCAGAACACGCGTATTTGAGACCGCTGCCGCTCAGCAAAGATCCGTCCGTGCGTGCTCGCATCGAAGCGCTCGAGAAGTCCAAGGCTGCGCAGTTCGTGCTGTGGTGTTACCAGAACAAGCGACCACCGATGAACCAAGTCCATTGAATACAGACAAACAAGAGCATTGCCGCTGTCTTAGATTCATTCTTACCGTGACGTTAGCCTTTGACAAGCGGCCGTTGTAGAAGAGACCTGAGTTTGACGATGGTGTACTTTCTAGGTTGAATAATTGGGCGAAGCCCTCTATACCGATAATTGACAATCATTCTCGGATTGACTCACGATTTTACTTCGGTAAACGGACGTAAACTTCCGTACTTAGAACAGCCAATACATTATTAAAGATTACTGTCGCAAAACAGTCATGTTCATATCCGACGATGTTCGTGCGATCAGGTGAAAATGAGAGCTTTTTGTAATTACTTTTCAGTATTTTGTCGGTATCCGTCCCACGATGCGATAGTTTTGCATAACAAGGTCGGGTGGTGTCATCGGATAAAGTACGATTTAGAATCGAAGCAACGACGATCCCTTCAAGTACGATTCTCGATCTGGTCCTGATGAACATGAAGATTGATGCATTCGCCTGTAGAAAGATTGACGGAAATGGAGAAGGAGGGAGCCTTGCAGAAAGACATTCGTGAATCTACGTCCAGTCCGCTTTTTATCCGTGACTCTCTGTACAGGCTTGGAGGCCCAGAAAATGTGAGTGTTGGCTTGGTGTTCCATTATTGATCCGTTAGTCGTGATTGTACGCCTGTGTGGGTTGGCGTGGTGTGTGTTTGCTGTCGGTGATTGTACCTGTTTGTATTGGCGTGGCACCATGATGGCTTCTACGACTGCGTTCTCTGTGACTCGAGGCACGATGATCGCAATGGCGGCTTCGTGGACGCGATTATGTGGTGGATCTTGCACTTAGTGTTGGTCACCGCAAAGCTCATCTGACGGAACGCTAGCTTCACCTGATGATCCGACAGCACCTGCAGCGTCGTGGCGTTCACATCGTTCAGCGCACACGCATCCAGCCCCACACTCTTGAGCATACACGGTCGTACGCCAGCCGCGTCCACAAACGATTGGTTGTCCAGCTAGTCCAGGATCACAAGGGTGTGTTGTTTCATATTGAGCGATACCCATCCCATGGATGATGAGGGTCAGATTTGGATGTATGATCTCGACGATGGCCGTCGTGATAGACGACAACGTGGATATTGGATAGTAGAGCGTACCGGCGAGTGTGTACAGCGCCAGGAAGATGGTGGCCACGGTGGGGATGGAAGCCGTCTGCGTCTTGGTGTTGTGCATGTTGACAACCGCGCACATCCCACCGGTGGGCGGCATGTCACGGAAGAAGCCATTAAGGTCACGCTGAAAGTCAATATACTCATGTTTTATTGGAGGTGAAATGCGACTGGATATATGGAACATGAGGAAATTCTCACCAAGGCTGATAAGATTGTAGAGGTTTCATCACCTGGTCATTCTACTTCTGTCATCGAGACATGTCATGATGCAGAATCCATCATGCAGTTTGCGACCAGACTTTGTGACGCAACTGGGCGATAAACTAGCAGGTCTCTTGGCCACATTTTGTTTAGCGGGCAACTGTAGCTTGGGCGGCGGCGGTCCTGCGAGGAAACTCAACTGACCGGCGTTCAGCCACAACAAGATACAAGGCCTGGTGAGCGATTTGGCAGCTTGGAGCACGATGGCACCCCGCAAGTTTCGCATGCACAGTATCGTCGACGTGCGCGTCGAGATCAACGCCGCAACTGCAGCTCGGGACATAATCTACACCGTGCGATGGATCAACTTCCCAAGCCCCGAAGACTACACCGAAGAGACAAGACCGTTTGTGCTCGCCAACGGAGGCCAAGGCATCGTTCGAACGTTTGACGCGTGGATCCAATATGATCTCAACGCTGGAGAGCATGGCATGACCAGGGAGGAGTGGGAAGACAACCGTGCATCACAGCGTTTGGCAGCGAACAATAACGGTACATGCCTGGTCAGGGCTTTGAGAACAGCAACTCGGCTTGCAGGAATTCCTGATTTCTGCACGCAGAAACGAGTGGAGGATTTTGCCGTTAAGACAGTGCGACCAACGGCGAATATGATGTGGGAGGATGCTGCTTCCCTTATCCGTTTCTGCAACAAAGAACAGAAGAAGCTGTCAGCTCCAGAGGTCGTTTTCATCGGGAAGGGAGCAAACAACCTGGTGAAACAGACCCTAAGTAAGTATGTGGATCACCGCCTCAATGTCGGTGTTTACTTGTGTTGTGGTGTCACGACGGCTGGAGCCGGGCATTGTTTCGTGCTAGATCGTGAACGCGATGGCCAGGTGACGATGTACGGGTCTAGCGGTGCACGCCAGATCAAGTACAACGAGCAATCTGCTGCATGGATCCGACGCTGGAGATTCGTCATTCCGATCATGCCAAAACCGTGATATCATTGAAATGGTCCACAGGCTCTAAGCCCAAAATAGCTGAAAATGAAACCCAATTTACGCATTCTAAAGATTGCGAGACTGAATTGGGATCTCCATGGCATTGTTTGAGCTGAGCTGAATCAGATTGCGAAATTGAATTGGGATCTCCATGGTTTGAGCTGAGGTGAATCATCAGCTCAGCTGATGATCAGCTGATGTACAGTACTGCCAGTACGTCAGCTAGTACTGTAGAATTTGACATGTGAAAACACGTCCGTGTGTGTAAATTTGGGTAGACAAAATTGTGACGAGTGAGATGAAAATGCGAAATATATATATTGAGTGAGCGCTATGGAAATGCACACAAGTGAGAACTACGGAATGCGCAGAATATGAACACCACTTGTGGTTACGGGTCGGGTAGGTTCTGCATGTCTCGATGGCGGCACAAGAAATAACCACAACGACACACAAACGACAAGTCATCTCCATAGTTCACAGTGACTTCAGTGCCTGCCTTGATTGGCCTCTTTACAGTGTGCTCGAGTCCGTTGGATACCTCCACAAAATCTGCGTTCGGTCTACACGAGTGATTCACGAATCTCATCTTGCTGCCAAACGTCCCTGCGTCAATACACAATCGCCATCGCCCGCATTGTTTTGGTGTTTGCTTCATCTGGAGTCTGTACCCTGTGTTCCGGATGCGTTCTTTCCGCGGTGGCTCTAGAGTCAGTCGACCCAGATACTGGCCTAGGATGATGCCCGCTGGGATGTCTTCCCGTGCAGCAATCGCGTAAGATCGAGTTTTGGGATTCATGACAATGGTAACACTGTCTGACTCGTGAAGCCCGTTGCCGCAGCGGCCTCGAAACGGACAGCAGCTCGGAGTGCAGAAGATGGAGAGCACACCATTCGAACACGTGTCATGGCGGCACGGAGTCGTGCATTTGCACATGCCAAAGTGGTGGGAGAACGGAAAGGTGATCGCGTCTGGGTTGTAGTTTGCGCGAAGGTGGGTCACTTCGTGCGGCCATTGTGCGGGCTGAAAGTGGGACGCCTCATGACGAACGAGTGTGCCGGTCGCCTTTGTCTCCAGGTGGGTAGTAGTCACGGACTTGGAGTTGCTTGCTGTCTTGAGCCGTTTGGAGCTGTCTACACTTCTACGTGGGGGCCGCTGCGCTCTCGTATCGGCGAGAGACGGAATTTCGGGATGGTCGTCTCCCTTGCTGCCAACACAAAGTGGTTCCTTTCCTTCAAGCTCGTCGTCGGTGTCGTCTACTATGATCGCAGTATCTTCGTTCATTGCTCTTGGATTGGTGGAGTCGTGTTTTCTACGTCGAGGAAAAGGTTTTGTGAGTTTCCATGGGTTATTCCTGTATAGAACTGTAGTTCCACCGACTTTGACTGTGAAGCCGTGGGTATGGTCATACAGAGGAGACGTCACGAGAAACGAATGCTGCAAATGCTGTTTTCCCACTCGCGAGAAGGCTACATTCTCTGTGCCGTTGGATTTTTCTTTAGCGAATGGACAAGGCGCCAACGATCGACACAGACGAGAACACAAAGTAAATCTTGCAGTTTCTCGCGCGCACACTCTGGAGCGTTTCAACGGTAGCCTTTCAACGGTAATGATGAGCGTGCTTGATGGCGCCAACGACATCCACGGGGCGAAGAGACGTAACTCTTTCCGAATTGCGGTCCACTTCGAATGTTTCTGGCTTTTTACTTTCTGACAAGAAAACTTTTGTGATTGTGACTTCTACAGAATATGAAACAGAGTGAATTTGATTGCCCAATATGGCTTCAATTTGAACACAGACAGGCAACTACCTCTTCAGCTATGCTGCTGTAGGATAGCAACGACGCCAACCAAACATCAAGTTCAAGGAATGGGCACCCACATAGATCTCGCTCCGATCAGATATCTTCAAGTCTTGCATTCGAGTCGAACATAGACGGGGCGTCCATGCGACGAGACATTTGCTGAGCACACACGACATGAAATTGTGATTCTCACAGTTGGTACCGTATGTTTGAATGCTGCAGCTTGGACAAACTATCCAATAGCAGAGAAGGATTATCATTCAGGCTGGGATGAAAAATGTTTTTATCCAATTGTTGATGTCTTTGCCTAAAATTCAAAAACCAAAAAAAACGTGCAAATCAGTTCTTGAACCTGCAGGCTGCAGCGTCTCAAGTTGAAGTTACAAAAAAGGCACGGAAGGAAAGTCAACGGAATCTACGCGGCTATGCTGAACACAAATATTTATGATAGCACTTGCTGCACTTTTGGGGTCGCGGAAGGCGTGTGTTGTCGCGAGTGAGGGGATTGGATGAAGTGCTCGGATAATCCGTCTATCAGCACTATTCACCGCCTCATTGAACAATGAGCTTGGAAGAGCTCACAGCCGAATACGAGCGCCAGTTGGCTGCCCCTGTGCTTCGTTTCGACAGCCCACTCGTTCTGCTCAAGCACATCACGGAGAAGAAGCCGCCGAAGGAACAGAGAGTGACGATTGACATGTGTGTAATGCACGTGGAAGAGCTTGATTTGTGCTGGCACATTGACATGATTGCAAAGAGCCCCAAGAACGACTATAAGCAGCGCAAGAAGATTGTCATGAAGCTGGCTGACGAAGGAAGAGCTAAGTTTGTGTTCTGCCTCTCTCTGTGGAAGTCGAAGAAGCAATCACGCGACCATGTTACTGGCGATGACTATGTTGAAGGACGCTCGTACGTGGTCAACAACGTGAATGGCCTCCATCTTTACCTCGGCATCAGCCAGGGATCTGTGCAAGCGCGGTCGATGGTCAAGAGCGAACTTGATGAGCCTCGAAACAGGTCAAAACGAAAGTTGAAGGAGCCGAAGGAGCAAACAGGATCGAAAGAGACAAGTGATGTTACGCCGTGAGTGTAGCTTTAGGTCCAAGACAGACTAAGCGGTAGCTACATTCACAAGAGACAGGTGTAGCGTTGCACTGTCCGTTCATCCCTTTAAGTTGTAGGTTCCCATTCAACAGCTACGTAGGCGGTTTAGTGGTGTCAAAAAACGTTACATTAGTAATAATATTGTCTTTGTGGGTATATTTTATGCAACGTACTTCATGACGACTTGTAAACGCAAACGGTATTAATGGTGTACACGACGTTTCACTTACTGTATTTGACATGGGACCGTACTCAATCAGAAAATCACCTCGCGGGCATTGAGACGGTGTTTAAGGTGATCATGTCCACATGACGACAGCATGAATCGCACTATCAGCAGCAGAATTCAGCAACTACAGCGCACTGACAGGAAGCGAGTACGCCAAGCCGATCCGGCTAACGGTACCAACAACCGACAAGAAGCTGTTCCCCCGCACAAAAAAGCGCAGCACATTCTAGGTAGACGTGAAGAAGAAGCTGAAATGGCGGCATCTGCGCATCGATTAGCGCAGGTAGCAATGACAGCAGCGCGGAACCGCTGCAATCAAGATAAAAGCTCCCAGCGCATGGAGTCGAACAGTGATGAGTCGCGTTTCTTTGCAGAGATCGACAAACCTCTCTCTATGATATGTGGTGTGTGCGGCGAGCGTGTGAATCCGGAACTGATCAAACTGCGGCCGTACAGTTCAACAAGTCGATTGTTTCAGCAGTTGGCAGTGAAGACGACAGAAGGTCGTTGCAGAGGCCTGGTAGAAGCGGGCATCTCAATGCAAGGAGAGACTGAAATTGTGTCAATATGTACTCGGTGTGACTCGTCGCTGTCGCATCGCCAACTGCCCAAGTTCTGCAAAGCGAGTGGTTTCTCGCTATCTCCTGTTCCGGAGTGTCTGTGTGTCTTGAATCCGATGGAAGCGAGGATGCTCGGACTCGGTGTGTGCTTCACCACTTGCTTTACCCTCGGACATCTCGGCCAATCAGCAACTCGAGGAAACTCAATCAACTTCTGGAACGACACGTACGACGTTGTTACAAAGCTTCCAAGGCCCGCGTCTAGATGCGGTGTCATTCGGCTCAAGCAAAACGATGGTAATCCAAACGCCATGTACTATCCGGTCCGCCCGTGGCTACTTCGTGAAGCTCTAGTCTGGCTCAAAGAGAACAACCCCATCTACAACCACGTAGTCGTCGACGAGGAGTTACTTTCGACGATGCCAGGTTTGGCTGACGTGCCCTGCGTTCCAATCGACGTTGCAGATTCTTGCGGTGACGAATTCGTGGAAAATACTACTGAAGGCAACTCAGTCTCCAACGAAGGCGACGCCTTCGCCGAGTCTTTCGTGTTAGAGCATTCAAATGAGACCCAGCGCGAAGATGACAAAATACTGCGTGCGCTCGAAGGCCACTCTGAAGACATCGCTTACGTCGCAGCTCGGCTCGACCAGCCAATCAACGAGTACGCAACCAAGCTTCTAATGCAGAGCTGCTTCCCCACTCTCTTTCCAAATGGATTTGGTGGCTTTCACGCGATCGAGGGGAAAGAAGTGCGTTTCCATGAGTACAAGCTTGCCGACTATTGCTGCCACTTGATGGCGTGGCATGACCGACGGTTTGTCATGCATCCGACGTTCAAGTTTTTCTGTTTGAACTTGATACAACGGCGTCAAATCGACGGATTGCTCCATCAAGTCCAGCGAACAGATTCGAATCCTGTGGCTGACGCAGAAATTCCCGATTGTGATGAAAATCAGCCAACAACCCATCCCTCCAGCTCGATGAACAACGTCTCCAAGTATCTAAGAGCTCTACGCCCGTTCTTTCGCTCTGTCCGAGGTACTGGATTGTACTGGGCAAACGTGAGAGATGATCTTATGAGCATGATCGGAAATCCTGCCCTGGAGAACCGCTGGCCGACGTTTTTTGTCACGCTCAGCGCCGCCGACACCATCTGGCCTGACTTTTTCCGTGTCTGCAACCCCGACTTGAGTTTCAAGGAGGCAGCAAGCCTGACGCCATCACAGAAGCGACGGTACCTCAATGAAAACCCAGACTTGGCTGCTCACCACTTTCATCGCCGATTCCAAGCCTTTTTTGAGCACATTCTGTGCGGCAGAGCAAAGCCACTTGGTGAGATTGTCGACTTTTTTTGGCGAATCGAGTTTCAACGGCGTGGTTCGCCACACGTACATGCACTGCTGTGGATGAAAGACGCTCCGGACATCCTTGAACTGTCGAAGACCACGGAAGGGAAGGCAAGACTTTGCGATTTCGCCGACAAGTTTGTGTCTTGTTTGCGTCGACAACAACGAACGGAACCAGGGGTCACCGCAGGGGATCCTCTCTGCAAACGGCCTCCACCACCGAGTATGTCAGACCTTCGCGAGCAAGACTTGGGCGAACTCATCGAACGTGTTCAGCAGCATGTGTGCTCCTCACGCTCTTCCTGCCAACGGGGCGGAAAGTGCCGATTTGGCTACCCGAAGCCGCTTCAAACTTCAACAGAGGTGGTACGAGACGTGAAAGCCAGATCGATCCAGATTCGATTTGAGCACGAACGTGACGATGACGCTACGAACAACTACAATCCACACATGCTCGTAGCATGGCGCGCCAACATGGATGTTAAGATCATTGGAAATGCGTATGGGGCGGCTGAGTACACGGCTGCGTATATCAGCAAAGCTGAACCAGACACACTCCGATTTCGCAAGACGATTGAATCTGCTTTGGCAAAGCTACCCAACGGTGTACCGTATGAACGCCTTCTCCAGCGCACAGCAAGTACCATTTTGGCGATACGAGAAGTCAGCGCTCAAGAGGCTGTGTATATCCTATCCAACACTTTGTGCCTGTTTGGCAAATCGAGAACGGTTTTGAAGGTCAAGGTGTCTCGTCACGACCGGCGTTACTATCGAGTTGAGATGAATGACGCCGGACAACAATGTCCACAGCCACTACCACCAGACACACTGAAGATAGAGCCGATTGAGCGAGCCTACATGCAACGGCCCCGCACGCCCATGTTCGACAGAATTCCTTTTCGGGAGTTCTGCGAGTTATATGAGTTGTCCAGTGCAGCACCAAGTGACCGGCAGCACCTCGAGCGATGGAAGCTGCTTGATGGCCGCAGCTTCATCAAGGGAAGACGCAAGAAACAAGTCATTCGACCGAGCCCAATGTTCCGCGTGAATGAAGACAACGCAGACTACTGCTATGCCCAACTCTTCCTCCACAGGCCATGGCGCAAGCTGTCAGACATTGCAGTTGCCGATGACGCCGTGTGCTGTGAATATCGCCATTGGAAACGAGAAACGCCCTCACCTTGGGTAGCGCATATAGAAGACAGTGTTCATCGTCAACAGTTTCTGGACGCAGCCAAATCGAGGCCATTGTTCTCCCCACTCCAAACTGGACCATACAACTCGACGGCAACTGTAACTTCGATGACGACGAGCGGCCAGGAGGAGATCAACAGGCAGCGCGGGTCTCATTTCAATCACGATTCACGTACTCCAGTGACGATATTGCTCGCGCGAGGCGCTTCGTTGAAGATGTCGTGCGACCATCTACTCGACTTGACAGGCGACAAAACGAAGAGCAGAGGGCAGTTCTACCTCTGATGTACGCTACGGATGCTCACGAGCCAACAATGACCGATGATCAGTGGCAACCATTCGCAATTTGGATGCACCAAAGTCGACGAAGACTGATCTCGCAGCTTACCAAAACCGTTTGCGATCAGGTTCAGATGGTTGTATCCGGAGAAGGTGGAACTGGCAAGAGTTGGCTCATCCACCAGATCATCCTAGATCTCCGTATCGTGTTTCGAGTGAGAGATGTTTCCAAACGTATTCTGCTCATGGCACACCAAGGATCAGCGGCATTCTTAATCGGCGGTCGCACAATCACATCGGCTCTCGGGCTGCCAAGCAGAGGAGCAACTTGTTTCCAACGTCCATATACACCGTTAATAGCAACACCAGGCGGGCAGTCCACTTTGCGGCGAATCCAGCAAGAGCTCGAGTTGGTCCATCTCGTTGTGATTGACGAATTTGGAGTCATATCGTGTGGAATGCTCCACTGGGTCGACCAACGTTTGCGAGAAGTGTTTCCTGCTAAGCGCGATCAGCCATTCGCCGGATTGGACATTCTGTTTACTGGCGACCCTGGGCAACTTGGTCCAGTCAGTCTAAGTCCGCTGTCCACGCCATGTCATCTTCTAACAAGTGACGCGGAAGTCAAGGGCAGAATGACGTGGGAGAGCATTCCATTTTACTTCATGCTACGACAACAAAATCGAGGAGCGGCGGACCGGCAATGGTACCAAGCCCTCCGACGCATACGAAGAGGAGAGGTGAACGACGACGACTTGGCACTCATCAATTCGCGTGTACTTCCAGCACCACCCACACTTGCTGCCCGACTTGTCTATCTCGCATACCAAACGTAGATGTCGACGCTGCGAACGCAAAAGCTATTCGTGTTCTGGGCAAGCCAATTTGTACGATTGACGCGCGACACGATGTCCAACTTCGCAAAAAAGCGACCACACCAGAATCTCTCGACGAAGAAACGACGATGCTTCTCCGGCGTGAAGCCAAGTTAATCTCTACTCCATCGTCCAAGTATCTGCCCATCGAGCTGAGGATTAGCATTGGAGCTCCTGTGGTTCTGACCTACAACATGGAGCAACGAGCTGGTCTGTGCAATGGCTCCAAGGGTACGGTATTCGATATCATTCCAGATGACGAGACGCCCATCCATCAACCAATCGTGCTCGTTCGAATGGAGGACTACAAAGGCCCATCATTTTTACCGACGGTCAAGGGTATCATACCAGTTATCAGTCGAACCGTGGCGCTCAACACAGCAAAAGACGGGCCTTACCGCATCTCGAGAACAGCACTACCGCTTCGACTGGGTTTTGCTACAACTATTCACAAGATCCAAGGCCGCACATGCGACGCTGTTGTCTTCGACCCCACATCTCTCAAGAGCAGTGCGCTGGCATACGTTGCATTATCACGAGTTCGAGAACGAACCCACATGTTCATCACTACCGCCATGACCTCGCAACAGCTCTCAAAATCTGATAGAGCACGATTGTTGGATGACACAGAAGATACACGAGTGCACCAAGTCGAGCAGGACTCCCTCAGACTCACCCATGAGCTTGTATCATCGGCGAAAGCCATCGCAAGTACGCACAATATGATGAGTGAGTACTTCGGAGTTGCTCCCACGCCAATCCAGTGATGAAGTTCCTGTAAAAAACTAGGATTACCTAATACACGTTTTATGCAATCATCGATAACCGAATCACACCTCAGAACAACAATAAACCGCGTGAAAACCAGGACAGTTTTATCAGTTTCGGGCATATATTTCAGGGTTTTTAAACCCATTTTTAAATATTCCTTTTTTTCAAGAAATGAATATATTGGAATGGTGTGTAGTTGGTGGTAAAAGACCGAATGAATATATTTGCTTGGCATGCATTGTGCTGGCGCCGCTGCCATGGTTCTCTGTGTTCTATGCTCTCTGTCCAACCATTGATTTACCCAAATACCCAAGGCTT
>JAADWC010000227.1:0-13640 GCA_023336095.1 Pythium pectinolyticum | reverse complement strand
TTCCTTTACGCCGACGGCGGTGACGGAATTTCGGTAGCAGAATGCGTCGATTTGCCAATTCCTGAGATACGAGCAAACGACTCACCACCAACCGCGAATGCCCGTTCGCGTACCGACGACAACGCGGTCCGTCCAGCAACATCGAGCAACACGAGCACCAGCAACACGGAGCACCACGAGGACCAGCGCCGTGAAGCGTCACGCACGCCAGGAACACCGAGCTCCACAAGCACTAGCAACATTGAGCAACACCAGCACCAGCAACGTGAAGCAACGCACACGCCAGCAACACCGAGCAACACCAGCACCAGCAACATTGAGCAACAGGAGATCCATAATCCGCCGTCAGCATCAGCACGCCGCTCACTCTTTTCACAGTCCGGCAAGCGTACAACTGACGCAGAACGGCGCCCGGCTGTACGAAGCGTACCGCCATTACCCGGCGGTGAAAGCGGCTTCACGGATGCCGACTTGTTCTTTCCCAAACCGACCAAAGGCAACCAGAGGATGAGTATGACTGGCGCAGTGATCCTGGTTTCACACACACATACTCACGTTGTTCTGTCTCGTAGAGCTCCCGAAAAAGAAGACGACACCACTGAAGAAATCGTCCAAGACGAGTGCTGCCACGCGGTCTGAATATTCACCAGGTACACACGCATAGAGTACACAGCAATGAAATATGTGCTGACCACTGGTGTTGCTCACTACAGCCGCGAAGAACAAAATCAAGAACAAAGACAACTGTACGTATGCGCCCGACTTGTTGACTCTTGACCAGCGTGTTATTGATATTCATTTTTGTCGATATAGTTGCAAAACCGGATCCGAGAAAACGACATTTGTCTGGTGCGTACACCCCTCCCTCACGCTGCAAGAAGCATCCCATGTATCATTTGCTATGTTGCTTTTTGTCACTCAAGCAGCAGCCGCGAAGCGCGCGGCGACGGAAAAGGAACGTCTAGCGCTCGTCGAAGACGATGACTGGGGAATCACTGTTGACGAAATAATTTTCTGGGCGAGCAACACAACAAAGAAGGACGTCGCACCGACGGTGTTAGAAAAGTTTCCACGAGGCGCGGAGCCCCCATACAAGCCAACGGTACACAGGCTCGCATTGAATCCAAGCGAAGTAAGCCATCGTTTTGTGCTGAACGAGGGAGCAGTACGAAAAGCGACGCTCGCCATAGACGAGCAGAAGGCGAAAGACGGACACGCTGAGATCATCCAAGATTCAGACGACGACGACGAGCCGACAATCGAGACATACGTGGCGCGTTTCCCTCCGTCGGTGAAGAACTACTCTGAGTACGTAGCCCCCCATTCGAAGTGTAGACATGCTTTCTCAAGATTATCTTTTGCGTTTGTAGGCATTACCTGAGGTCAATGAGCGAGCTGGTCAACTGCAAGTCTTCACTGTACGACTTCGGCAAAGCTGTTACTTTTGTCCAGCGGTGGGAAAGTGACATTATGGTGAACACGGTATTTGAGGGGCTCTTCCAGGACCAGCTGATGAGAGGAGTAGCCACACCGACGATCAAGCAGCTCGCAATCTCCGTGCTCGGGCGGCTACGATCCAGTACGCTCAACTCGGTCTTCACCACGCAAGGACCACACTCGCCGCCACTGCATTTGAAGCTCACCGACTTTCTCGGGCGTCTGAGCAACAATCGGTGGATCTCGGGATCTGTTCTGCTTTTTGCGCTGACTCATGCGCTTCGTGGGAACGAGAAAGTGTACGTGATCGACCCCCAAGCGACCGGCAACAGACAAGTCCCACCAGCAGTCGACATCCGCTCAATCGACTTCGTGATCCATCCCATCCTCATCGCATCTTGCCACTGGGGCGTCATGGTGTATGAGTTCGACTGGGTTAGAGAGGTTACGGTCGTTCACTTCTACGACCCGCAGAACAAACCTGATCAGCGAGCGGTGCTGGAGTCGATTTGGCAGTCGTTTACACAACCCTTCGTCGACAGGTGGCATGAATCAAGCAACCCCGGGCGCTCCATGGGCGAGTTGATGATCAGCAACACGTACTCGCCTTTGCAAGACGATAGCCACAGTTGCGGGTTTCTGTGCATTGTCATGGTTCTCGCAAAAGTCCAAGGATTTTCGCTGAACATTAGCCTGGTTACGCTAGTGGCAGTCACCGAGACACCCCGTTTCGACTCGGCGCGCGTGGGCGACACGTTCAAGGAAGCGTCCAGACTCGTTGCTGTCATCGACCCGATGGATTTGGCTGGTCTTCGAGTGCGGGTAATGCATTTGGTTCTAAACGCGCATCGAGAGGAGCAGCAAGCGGCAGTAAGAGAGAAGGTCTACGAGCTCGAGAGGCAGATAGCTCTCCACGCCCCCCACACACTAGTCAAGCACCAAGAATGAGGCATGCTGCTTTTTCAAATCGTTCGAGGCGGATTGGTATGATATCCTAATGTGTTGTTTGAGTGCGTCCTCAGGTCGAGTTGCTCTCTGTGCTGAAAGTATCCAGTCTTCATGAGGTACGTTGTCAGTCTTTCTTGCAGAGATACGTGTGTTGCGCTTTGTCACTCATAAACTGTGTTGATGTACGTTTGCCAGTGCACAGTATAATCGCATCCGTGATTGCCACCAGAACCGGCGAAATGTAAGACGGCCAGAAGAAATCCTATATTTCGTTCCACATACTCGTGTATTTTCGCATTCACAAGAAATGACTACATGTTCTCTTGGCATCACTGATGGTCCGTTCTGGGAGCCATTCGCACTGTGGAGATCATCCGTACTACCTTTTGAAAAAAGTACGAGAATGACCGGATCAATCGCGGCTCTTCCACGCTTGTTGGTGCAGCTAGATCGAGAGCTCCTTCCAGCTCGCTTCTCACTTGGGCGTGAAGCTGCTCGTGCGCGTAAATTGCAGACCCGAGGGCCTGGGCGAGGTTGTTGAGCTGAGTGTCGAGGTCGCGCAGCTCCTGAACACGTGACCAAGCCAGTGATCTTGCGAACTTCTCCGTCTGCGAGTGTTGGGACGGCTCCATAGCGCCAGCGTCTTCCGAATTGACTTGTTCGGTTTTGTTGAACCCATAAACATGCGTGTACCACACCAATTGTCAAATACTCCTATTATAGGGCATGGGACACTAAAATAGTCGATCGTATTTTTGAGTAAATTACGCGTGAATGCGTGCCAAGATACCAGTACTGACCCTCCTCACTGTCATATGTTGCAGAAAAGATACATTCTGTGTTGCTCCCTGTCACTCGAAGCTCCTGTGTTGCTTCGTGTTGCTCCAGCTTGTGTTGTAGTAACGAGCGTCTAGAAAGAGTGTGAGTGAGTGAAGAGAGTGATGAGATGAAAAGAGACAAGAAAGCTGAGGCAGGGAGCGTTTTCGCTGGATGACCCATCATACGGTGGAGAATAGAATGCTGATCTGAATTATGGCCTTTCTCAAATGTACTAATAGGTGTTAATAATGCAGGAGCTGTTTCAAGCTATGCCACGCGCCCTCGCTCATTCTCGACATTGTTTCCTTTTTGTTTCAGTACATTAAAAACAATGGCAAAACAAAGAGGCAAAGTGTACATATCCGGGGATGGTCGGAGAAAAAATACCTGTTGAACAGACGACAACGGCAGCCAATCGATGAACGATCTGGCACGTTGACGCAGCCGACGCGTCTGGTGGTAATTTGTGGGAGCGTCGCCATTCTTTCTGCCCCATCCCATCGTTGTCGGCGGGCTGCGCCCAGCCGTCTCGGCGTGGATGGAGAAAGAACGAGCACCGGCTCACCATCACCCACTGCCCTACTGTACGTAGTACACGCTGTGTATGGTGAAGAATTACTCTTGGCTGTCCTCTTATGGGAGCGAGTGCAAGGTTGTCGGAGCATCGACATAGAGCATAGAGTGAATACACCTAACAGGCGCAAATGACATTCCTGTACAGATCCTGTGAAACAAAGTCTCTCTCGCTCTCTCTGTGTCTATCTATCTCCCCAGAGTACTGCGTATATGCTTAGTTGGGCGCGCACGCATAGCCGTGGAGCACACTGACCGTGCCAGGTGAGCACTTGTGGCACTTTCCTTTGGCCACGCGGAACTCGTCGGCGGCACAACAAGTCGCCAGCAATCGTCTTGTACTCGCTGTTTGGCGCCAACAACACCAACACGGCGCCACTGGAGTCGCAAATCCGCTTCCTCAGTGGCCAGGTGACCACGTCCCACTTCAACAAATTGATCAAGATGACGGAAAGCCGCAAAATCGACTCGCTGGACGCGTACATGACTGCACCGCTGAGCTCACTGCCGTCAGTGAAGCCCATCAACAACTACATCGTCAGCGACTTTCCGATTCTAGCACGGCGGAGCTGTACAGCCAAGTCGGACGGCAGGCGGCGACGATTCGCAACGACATTGCGGATAGTTCGCGTCACCTTGCGCAGCGTATCGACGCCACTGGCCAGGCAATTCTTGGTGCTGTCGAGCAGAGTAAGCAGGAGCTTAAGTACCAGATCGGCGCCGAGGCGGAGACGACACGAGGCTTGGTGGTCTGCTTCTCAGACAGAGGCGCTCAAGGCGCACATGTCCAGTGAAGCGAGTGGACTGCGTCAGTTTATCGATTCCAAAACGAACGAAGTGATCGGTGTCGTCCGCGACGAAGGCCACTCGACGCGCGTGTTCATTGACCAGAAGACCAACCAGATCATCGATGTCGTTCGTGACGAAAGCGAGCAGACGCGTCAGGTCGAGCGCACCGAGTCGCAAGCCATTCAAAAGCACATCGACGTCAAGACGGTCGAGATCGTCGGTGTCGTCAAGGAGGAAGGTGCGAAGACGCGTCAAGTGGTCGTGGAAAAGTTTGCCGAGCTCCAAACCCATGTCACGAGCGAGGCGAACGGCATCAAAGACACGGTGAACACGGCCAAAGACGCGATCACAGGCCAAATGACCAAGCACTACGACGGTTTGATCTCATTGGGGACGCAGACGCAGCGAGCGATCTCCAATAGCACCGACATGATCAAGAAGGATGTGCGCGACAGCACGGCTGTGCTTGCCGACATCCACTCGGGCTCGTGTGTGCTGTCGGGGACCAGCCAATCCGACTTCAAGATCGCCCGCACCAAGTACGGCACTAGTGTCGCGGAGCTAGAGAAGCAACAGGGTGAGGTCTTGCCCGAACTGGAGAAACTTGGCAAAACCGTGACGGATTTGATCCACGACCAGTACGTAGAGCTCGTTATCCGTAGCTGCATCAACGGAGCCACGGTCGGTGTTAGTCTTGCCGGACGCTCAAAAGATCCTGCTGCCGCTTTGGGCGCTGTCCAGCGATTCATCGGCGACTTGGTGCGGGTCATGAAGCTGTCGGCGATCGAGCCGGCGGTCCAAAATGCTCTGGCCGCGTTAGAAGATTCCGCCGACGAGCTCGAGGAGTACACCAAGGAACTGGTCAAGTTGGCTGCTGTTGACCCGCTGGCGTGGAAAGAGTTTGGCAACGTAGTTGCGCGCGACGCCGACTTGAAAGACGTGGCTGCATTCACAGTCAAGTACCAGACGTTTCTGCAGAGCTACCGCCAAGTCGAAGTCGAGGATTTTGCAGAGAACGTCGCCAACGTGCTTGCTGTCCAGTGCTACGCGCTAGAGCTCATCAAGGGATCCGGCTCGCCGTTTGTGTCCAAGCGTGGCGCGGAGGCGCTCTCCAAGTGCAGCAAGCTCGCGAGTTCCACCGGTGGACTGAGTGCTCGCATGGCAGACGCCGTCGCGTACAGTGACCAAATGATCGTCGCTCTCGCAAATGCCGCTACATCGGGTCTCGAGTGCTGCAAGACACGAGCCGTCCAGAACTGGGCTGCTGGCAACAGCGGTCGTCGACGAACACGTCTTCTTGCAGAGCCATCTCGCGTGGATGTGCCAGAGAACGAACCGTACTACACGATGGCGTACACGGCGCTATCCAAGATTCTGCTCGACTACCAGCTTCAGGAGGCCGCGTTCCAGTTCTGCAAGTTTTACGAGTTCAAGAACGGCGGTCGCGCCGTCCATGTGTGGCTCGGGCCTTCGCACGTACTACACGCTCGCACAGGTGCTGCAAATGCGGTCGTACAGTCCACCAACGTACCGAAGCGTGAGCATTCGCGCGTTCTTGCCCACCAAGCCGACGTTCAGCGCCAAGTCCAACCGCTTGTACCCGTACGTCGATCTCCGTCGTCTGCGCGATGGTGGTGCCATGTACTTTACGCTGCCGACGTGGGACATTGACTGGCTCAAGAAGTACGGCTGGCTGGCATCCACGGCGACACCGGGCAAGGTGCCCAGCACGTACCTCGAGTCGATGATCCTCTATCTTCCCGTGGAAGGCAACACGGCAGCGGGCGATCCGTCACTCAGTAGTATCACTGCGACTGTGCGCGTGCAGTCCACAGCAAAGCAGTATCTCAGCTTGACCAGCCGCGACCGCGAGTTCCGCTTGCCGGCGCAGACGTTCACCTCGGGCGCCACGTACGGAAACTGGGCGTGTCTCGATTCCAACTTCGTGTTGAATCCGTACGACGTCGCAGCGGGCTGTGTCCAAGACAACGCGATGTCCGACGTGTGTCTGCGGGAGAAAGGAACGACCGAGGCCCAGAACCAAAAGCAGATTCTTCCGGGCTTGTTTTCCAAGTGGCGCATCAGCGCCGACTTTAGCCAGCGTCCTGGCGGCGCACTGGATATGATCGTGCCCAAGGAGCGCGTGAACACGGTGAACACGACCGACGCCATGGTTGCGGTCTCCACGGGTCCGGTTGTCGGGGAGCTCCTGCTGATTGCCGACTTGACCGTCGTCCAAGTCACGACCAAGACGTCCAGCGGAGCGAGTGTGGCTGCGGAAGAAGTGGTCAAGCCGACGTCTGGCGCGACGTGCTGTGCTGTTGACGAGTTCCGCGTGTCCAAGAACAAGTGCCAAAAGTGTTTCCCAGGAACGACCGGTGCGCTTCACGGCTTCGCGTGTGTGCCGATCTAATCGTTGCCTGCAAGCCGAAAGCGCAGCGAGCGTAGAGAGCGAAACGCAGGCGTTTGGATTGTGTACTGTATTAGATTCCACATGAAGGAATGAAGTCGATTAGTCAAGTGGATAAAAGCGCATCCAGTTTTGTGGTTACCTGGTGGTCTTTGCTTGTTTCTAGGAGAGCTGAGTATGGGCCTTCGCCCGATCAACGAGACATAGTGTAGGTATTGGTACCGGTAGTACTACGTAGTAAGACGCAGAGCTGAAGAGTTCATGGTGGGCAGTAGCGAAGGAATGCGAGTCGCGCTGGGCCTGCGCGACTCTCCTGGATGCTTCGCATGTGGCTTATCGTTGACAACGCAGCATTGATCTCATCAGTGCGAAGGTGAACTGAATGTAGTCACGCAAAATGTTCTCCCAATGTGCCTCGAAAATCATATTCTTGAAAAACAGCCGATACCTCTCATTCTTGATTTGCGTCAAGTCAGTCAAGCTTTGACCAAACCAACAGAAAGCTGGCTCTTCAACAAAACATGTGGAAGTGCGCAACACACCGAATGACTTCCTGGTCGTCAACTTTTCGTAGATCAATCAAAGACACACGCATGGAGGATAGGATTCGAATCGACAGTTCTTCCAAGTGCACGGCATTCTCGGTCTCTATTCGCACGCTCCAACCGCGCTTAGCAGTACAATACAGTCATGCGAGTGTTCGCTCTCCCGCTCCTCGCATCAGCCGTATCCGCGGAGGCTACGCGTGGACTGCGCGCGCAAGGCGAGACCTCAGACTTGAACTTCGCCGATCTCGACCAAGACGTCGCCGCTGGTCTTTCCTTCAACGCACTCACCACTGGCAGCTCCTCCTCCTCCTCCTCCTTCTCCTCCTCTCCTGGAACTGTGCGTGACGAAGGCGCGTCACCTTCATCGCCATCATCATCACTTGTGTATTCCCGCCCCAATGCATCAAGCTTCTTTGATTTGGTCGGCGATTTATCGTCCAATTCGAAATGGTCGCGTTTCGGTGACGAAGTGGCCGTACCCAGCGGCGCCAAGACCAACCTCGCAGCGGCGTGTAGCTCCAGCGAGTTAGACGCGTGCGTGCGTTCCTGCGCGAAGTTGTGCTTTGCCAACAACGCCTGCCAGTGGTTCACACTCGCGCCGTCCACCAAGGATTGCTACTTGTACCGCAGCTTGCGGCCGATCGCTGGCGACTCGTTTGCGGCTGTGACAGAGGATGCCCAGCGGATCGCTGGCTACGTGAAGACGGGCATGCCAGCGCTGCTCAACGCCAAGGCGACGTGCTCGCAGATAATCGTGTACAATGGCAGAGACTCATTTTGTGTCTCCAGCGATTCGACCTACTGCATCGTACCGACAACCACAACCGCAACAACGCCAACGACGCAGTGCGCGACTAGTCCGTTGACGTTACTGCGCACGTTCCAAAACAACTTTTATAGCAAGGGCTCCGACACTGCGATGGCCGAAGAGCTTGCGAACGGGAAGCTCAAGAACGCACACGCCATGGCACCAGAACACGTTGGTGGGGAGTTCTCCGTGGATCGTTTTCTCCAGTACACTTCCGGTAGCACCAACAACAACACTGCCACGAAACCGCTGGTTGTGTCTACGGCGGATCTCAAGTTTGACGACGTGGCGCAGCATCTCGTCGAGACCGGAACAAAGACGCAATGGTCGTACACATTTGACGCCAGTGGCCGAGTGACAGCAGTGTTCAGCTCACTCAGTAAGAAGAATCTACTGTACACTAAAGACGCGACCACGGGCAAGATGAGCGAGCGGAAAGACTACTGCAAACCGTTCCTGCAGACGCGGTTCAGCTATTCGGTCCACGCTCTCGCGGCAGTAGAAGCGCAGCCCAAGCCGCTCACGTTTGGTGCAGGCCAGATCGCGAGCTGCCTGTTTACGAGTCCCAACGGATTCTGGAACATGGTGCCGTTGAGTGACAAGTCCCGTGGTGCGAGTGGCTGTTGGAAGCAAGCAAATGATCTGATTGCCAAGCTACTCGAGTGGGGGTTTACCGTCCAGTACAAGGCTGAGCCCCAGTACTTTCGTGACGTAAATGCCGTTGAATCGGAGGCCACTACAGCAGCTGCCACGTCCAAGGAGCTCTTCACAAAAGACGACGTGGCCACATACTACACCTCCACGGGCTCGAGCGTCGGTGATCTTGGATTCCAAGTGGACTTCCCGTGTGCGTACATCTATCGCCCGTACATCATGAAGGCGACCATCAAGTTGACAGACTGTGAGGAAGGTGCGTACTGCGAAGCCGCGTGGCCAGCGATCCAGAGGAGTGCAGACGCGACGTACTTTACAGTCGCCAGCGATGGTGAAGTGGAAATCTCTCGTGCGATGGCGCATTGGGCGTTTGAAAACCAGGACGGTGGATCCAAGAGTGCGCAGCCCAGCTTCACGTACCTCAAGGCATTGGCCACCGCATCGGCGGGGCTCTGCTTTGCTGAGACGGGCAAGTCTCTCCAGTCACTGAGTCTATCGACCAGACAGACCGAAGTCCACTTGGTGACTCCAAGTGGCCAGTGTGTGAGCCTGAGCAGCAGCGATGGGACGCCAACGATCGTGCCGTATGATGGTGAGGCACCTCGATACACGTTCGATGCCGGGACAACCACGACGCAATCGCAGTGCATCACTGGCAGTGGGGAGACCTGTCCAACGTTTGCTTTTACGAATGCATTCGAGAGCACGATCGCACTGAAGACTCGAGACGATCTTGTGGCGGGGACGCTCACGTTTGGCTCCAAGGGCTGCCTCGTGATCGTGGAGCAGACTGAGGTGTCGTACTCCACCGACAAGACAGCCTGCTCCTCTATCAAGGCGACCTACGTCTCGCTCGCACCCGGCGTCACCGCAGGCGATCCACTGGATCCAGACGCAGCCTCGACCACTACCACACAGGACATCACACAACCAACAGTCGTGGCCAAGAAGAAGGCGCGCATCGATGACCCCGACCCAGAGTCGAACCCATAAATGGAGTAGGTACTGTATGTTAATAATCGGAATTTTCAAATTGGATATCGCTTTGCGAGAAGGGCAAATGCTCGTGAGATCTCCCTAACTCTCGCGACCAACGCAACAGTCAATGACTCCGCCGCTACTGTACGAGGTTTCACACTGGAGCTCAGATGGAGAGACAGACTTCAATCCACGGCAAGGCGAGAATGTGCTTCCCATCATCGCGAGGTAATATCATATTATGCGCCGAAAGTACAGTACTGTACACCGGACTGGACTGGAGCTGAGCTGAAGTCAGAGCGAATCAGTGTCGCCAACAGCGCATTCGGGTCGCCGGGAAGACCAGATTAGGTGAACGACAACTTGTTTTTGACAAGACACCAGACAGATACAGTAACTCAATACTTCTGGCGGGTAGGTTCAAATTTATCTGGGCTAAATCCAATCACAATTCACAGGACACATTTGTTTTCCACCGTCCAATCAGATTATTTATCTAAAGGCACTTATAAGACCCAATGAGATAACATAATTCCTCGCAAGGCTGCCTCAGCACGAGTAAGGCAGCAAACCGTAAACCACCAGCATGACTGTATCCGCAGTGCGCCTGTGTTTTGTGCAGATGTCCTGGTTCACCTGACGTGAAAGGTCGTCAATTGCACCAAGCATATCTCGATGACTGGCTCAGCCACCCCAAGTTGTCCATTGGGGCTCAAATGGACACCTACTTCAGTATCATATAGTGGATCCAACCCGGCGCTGCACAGTCGTGATCGCCTTGGGCGTGATGTCTTTGGCCGGGTCGCCACCTCCGTCCACGTTCACGGTGGAAGTGAGTCCACACTGCCACCAAAACACCAGCCGACGGCCGCACGTGTCAATCTGTGGGGTGGACATAGAGCAGATGCCGGGAAACTCAGCTGCATTCTGTGGTGTTCTTTCTCCTGAGATCCACTGCACTGCCCTGTGCTTTTACAAAGCACGGAGTTCTTGTCGTACACGACCATTTCCGTTTCCATTTCCAGCCGCTGAGCTCCATCATCTCACTCAGTCGTCAAACTGCCTGATACCAAGTGCACTCACTCCAGGGTACGGTAGTCTTCAGAAATGGCCCCCGGATCATCTCGTCGAGATGTATTCACTGCGCCGCCGCCATCCGACCCCATCCCTCACCACGTGAAGATGCCCGGTGGTCGTATCCCCCGTGATCTTCCTGCTCTCTCCGACGCGTCCTATGTGACCGACCCGACCATCTCGTCGTCGTCCATGCGCATCCCGTCACGCCGCGGCCACCCCGTCGCTATGAGCGATCGCCAGTTGTACAAACTCGCAGCTGCGACTGCACGCGCGATCCGATGGGACGAGATCCTTCATAGCGCCGAGAGCGAGGCCTCGCGGTGGAAGTGGCACGAAAACCAGCGCGATTTCTCCATCTACAGTCAGCAGCAGAGTGGGAAGTACGCCGTGCTGGCGATCGGTATTGTGCCCTGCAGCGTACCAGAGCTGCTGACGGTTCTCCACGCCGCGAATGCCGAGCAGCATCTCCAGAAGATGCAGGCCATGCACGGCGACCAGTTCCGAGATGGTGCACTCGTGTACCAACTCGACCTGGCAAGCGATCGACTGCGCGAAAGCGTGGCGGCGTCCAACTCGACATCTCCTCTGGACGCCGTGAGCGTCAAGACCGCGACGTTCAACAAGACGAGCTGGCTGCACAGCCATGAAGAGTGGTGCTACGTGGACACGATCCAGCGCGACGCCAGCGGCAAGGTGTTCACCAAGCACATGGCCACGCTGCATCCAAAGGACCTCGTGATGGGCAAGTCTGATAGCCGCACCAAGTTTTTCCACGGTGTGCTGGGCGGCTACTTCGTCACGCCTGAGCACGATGCCACCAAGTTGCCCAGTAGCATGCAGCTACCCGCTGCCTCGGGCCACGCCATGCAGCTCACACGTGTCCATTTTTACGCTGAATTCAATGCGGCCAAGTCGTCCTTGCTGGCGAACCCACTGGCGCAGCGCACGCAAGCGTCGCCCAAGGCCATCAAGCAGCGTCTGCTCACGATGGCGCGCACGTGCGAGCGGCTCACACAGCTCATTCGTCGCCGCCGACTGGGCGTGCAAGTGCTCGTGGACCAGACGCGCATTTTCCCACCGACCAATACGCGCTGCTTGTGCTGCAGCAATACGCAACTGATCGCCAAGCTCTGTCGTGTGTGTGGCCAGGGCGTGTGCGCTGACTGCTCACAAAAGCACGAGCGCGAGACACTGGTGCGTGGCAATCGGCTTCGCGTGGAATTCGTGCGAGTTTGCGACTATTGTATGGACCGTGTGGACCGATCCAACTACGAGCACTTGGTGGACACGAGTCTCATGGGACCGGCCGTGTTCCCAGACCCCGTGGATGCGCCGTCAGCCAAAGTCTCGTTGAAGAAGTTGCTCCAAGAGGCGCTGATGAATGCGTCATCGGAGGAGAAGAAGGCGTCGGTGATGAATGTGATCAAGTGCGTGGTCGATCAGGCCGCGCAGGAGCCAACAGCTACGTCATTTTTCGGATCCAGCACGCAAAGGTCAGGCGTTTCTCTCACTCCAACCAGTTCAATGAGCGACTACGTTGCGGCGTTGAATTGCTTGGAGACGGATAAGCTTCCACACGCGCCGGTGGCGCTGTCGACAACCACCGGACGAACGTACGTCGTAGATCCTAGCGCACCGGGCGACCAAATGGCCTACCCGCTTCCAGACAATGAAGCCACGCGCCTGAAAGCGATTGAGGACACCAACATCCAACAAATCGGCAAGTCCGAGGAGCTCACGATCATCTGCGATCTCGCAGCCAAGGAATTGGACTCGTTTTTGAGTCTCGTGACGATCGTGACGCAGGACGAGCACCAGGTGATCGCGGCCAACGTGCCGGCGATGGAGAATGGCAAGTTTCCGCGTGCCGAGGCGTTCTGTGCCCACACGATCATGGACGACAAGCCGCTTCTGATCCCGCACCCAGAGGCGGACGTGCGTTTCCACCAGTGCGGCGCAGTCAAAGACATGGGCGTTCGCTACTATTGTGGCTTCCCATTGGTCGCGGAGGACAAGACCGTGATCGGCTCGCTGTGCTGTATCGACGTAAAGAGCCACGAGATGACTGAGTCCCAGTACGCGGCACTGAACAAGCTGGCCCAGACAGCAGCCAAGGTCGTGCGCATCCAGGGCAACCAGCGCCGCAGCTCAGCGGCGATGAATCCGCCGACGCTGGTGCATCTCTAAAAAGTGGCCAAAACAAATATTCATACAGTTAGTGTTGGTTTATAGGCGACTAAAAAGGTCTAAAAACGCTAATTAGGCTCTAGTTAGGGCGACTAAAAACCTACAAACGGCATTCATAGTCATAAGAGAAGTCGATAGACGGGGAATGAGGGTCCTGAGTAGCACCCATGGATCTTGGACGCTGGGACGCGTCCTGAGTAGACGTGTTCTCGTTACTTGGCGACAATGGCACCAAGCCATCACCAGCATCGACCGAAGCATCGGCAGTGCTGTCGATTTCTTCGTGGGTTGCTCCAGCTTCTGTGAGGAAAAAAATGTCGTCTTGGCGCTTGTCGTTGTGGCGACCCATGTTGGTATAGACGAAGACGAGTTTGTCCACGGTGGCGGCCTTGAGTCGGTTTCGCACGTTGGA
>JAADWC010000226.1:0-13640 GCA_023336095.1 Pythium pectinolyticum | reverse complement strand
GCAAGAATCTCTGGATCCAGCACGAAAACCCTCTGATGTGTGGTATTTCCAATCACCTATTACAGGTGCGCGATTGGCTGCGCGATTGGGCTGCGCGATTGATTGAACCCTGGACGGAAATTTTGAATCGAACGCACAATAACGCTATTTCCTTGCGCGAAGTCAGCAAGATCATGTTGTTCACTGTTCCCGGACACAGTTTGTAAGTGGGAAGTTCTCGGTCACAAATTGTGTTTGTCCAAAAACCAGCTGGAAGACACGGATCCAGCTGGATTTCTGACACTCTTGCGCACATTCGGGACACATCTGAACTGATGAAACCGGTCAAGTCCCGGTACCTTCAGAAATGGATTTCCTTTCTTTTGCGTACACGACGCAAATATACGTTTTGCGAACCTTGATGGTGACGATGGCAACGCTGATGACCGAAACGGAACGCGTCAACAGCACAGACTGGAGTGGTTGAAGTAGAACCTTGTGGTGCTGCATCCCCCACACTCCCGTCAAGGTCTGCTGCCCACTGCTGACGCACGGACACGATATAAGCTCCTGGAATACAGTCTCACCACCAGAAGCAATAAGACGTCATGGACGTGGAGAAGTTTGTGCGCTTCAACAGCGCCACGCTGCGTGCGGACAAGGTCTCCAAGACCATCGGGTATGGAGCGGGTACACTGGGCACATTGTTAGCGATCGCAGCCAGTCGAGACACCGATGTATCCACGGGGCTCAAGCAGCTTTCGTCCAGCATCTCGATGGCGCGCTACGTTGTTCGGTTCACGGGCGCGATTGAATCCTACGAGGCGCTCAAGAACGGCTCGTGGTGCTACGGTGATGACGATAAGCAAATCCAGCGCGTGGTCAAGCTCCAGGCGTACTCGATGATGATCTACTACCCACTGGAGAACATCTCGTACATCGGCTACATGTACGTATTATACATGTGATGACGAGATCGAGACGTGGTGGAGACTCAAATGGATCTGTTCACGGTGTTGTGTCCTACAGGGCGCCGAAGCTGGTCAAGATGGATGCGAACTGGTTCATGCGCAACTCGTGCTGGGCGTGGACAGCGTACGTCGCGCTGGACATGTACGCAAACCAACTGCGGTACGTTGTCAAATACTACGTTGTGGGAGACGATAAGTCGTTTGTCGCCATTGACTTTATTCCATTGCGTATGTGCGTGCAGTATCATCAATTTGAACAAGCGAGAGAAGGCGCTTCTTGCTCGGGAAGACTTGCCAGAGGAAGAGGTGCGCATCAGAGACCGTGGAGTGCATTTCTTGTTCAAACCCTCTGACCGTACCTGGAATTGTTTCTTTCCCACGACAGCAACAAAAATCATTGGCAACGATCCGCAGCCGGTGCGTTTGTGGAACAAACGATCTCTGGGAATTCTTGCTCAGCTAATCACTTTGTCCGATATGTGCAGTCGCAAGGAGCTGTACTACATCCAGTTCCGCAATGCGTGTTTCTTTCCGACGTGTCTGCATTGGTCGCTGGAGAAGGGACTTATTCCAGGTGGGTGGCTGCAGTTGAAAATGAGTCTCTCTTCTGCGCCGTCGTTTCTCACTATTGTTATGCGTGTCCCCTGTGCTGTAGAGCCGCTCGTTCAGGTGTTGTGCTTTGCCGAGGCAGTCACTGGCTTTTGGCGCACGTGGGTCAACCACGACTAGGAGTCTCGCTGAGCCAACGACCACCCTTACATTCCTGTTTGTCGCATCCAAATATATTCATTTACCACTGCGTGTATCTACCGTGTGGAGTCACGACCATCCTCCTCATCATCTTCATCATCAATGTACTCTGCCGAGGAAGACACATCCCCAAAGATCTTGTCTTTCCAGAGCTTGGACGGTGTGAACTTGATTGTGCCCTTGCCCTTCTGGATGTCAAAGCGGCCAAAGCCGCCAAGCGACGCCGAGCCCGTTTCCTGCAGTGACTTGGCCCACACGTCGTGCATCTCTTCCACGACCGCGCGCACATGCAGTCCATTGAGCTTCTTCTTGGCCGACGACTTCTCCGCCACGTGCTGCAGGTGCTTGAGTAGCTGCGCCTTGTTCATTTTCGTGTGCGTTTTCCGATGGTTTTGATTGGATCTGTTGGTGGTTTCCGTCAAACCAGATTTGGTGTGAAAAATACCATATAGTGGAGTGGACCACATCAACTCGCCAACAGTTTAGAAATTGGGGTGGTCCACATGAAGAAGCCTTCAACCGGCACCGTGAGTCACGGTCCGTGACTCACCACGCCCTCGCTCTGGTCATTCGATGAGGATTTCTGCGTCGGGTTTCTGCAAGTGTGTGCTGAGTCCTGCGGAGCGGCCGCGGTGATTGGAACGTTTGCATCGCCGTGTTCTTTTTCCTGTCCAGACGCGGTCATTGGCCCGCTGCAGTCGTACCACGTCCAACAAGAACGGTGCTTACTGCTGTGTGACGTCAGGGACACATCCGTTGATGCCATTGGCAAGAAGGCATCCACTGGAAGCGGACGACGGTCACGAGGCCCACGTGAGGGGCTACAGTAATCCGACTTGAGCCACTCCAGTCAAAATCATCATTCATCAAAACCCAAACCAACACAAGAAGCCACACAGCACCATGGCAGTCGAGACGATCATCTCGCTGATCATCGTGGTGTTTGTCGTGGTCGGCGCCGCCTACGATGTCGAGCTCAGCAGCGAAGGACGCGCGCTCCACTCGCGCAACTACCGCTGGCGCCGTCTGCAAAACTGGTTCCCCATGGGCGTCGCGTACGCGGCGTTTTACATGGCGCGGTACGACGTCGCCGCCGGCAACGTGTCGTCCGTGCGCGACTCGCTGGGCTTTTCGTCGTCGTTCATGGGCTGGGTCATGTCGGCCGGCTCGTGGTCGTACGCCGCCACGGCGCCGTTCACGGGCCAGATCACGGACCGCATTGGCGGTAAAAACGGCATGGTGCTGGCGTGCTTTGGCGCGGCGCTGTGCAACTTGGCGCTTGGCGTGCTGTTCCACGTACGCGATAGCATGCCCATGGCGCTGGAAAAGATGCTGTTTATTGTATTGTACGCCGGTAACGTGCTCGTGCAAGGATTCGGCACCAGCGCCGTGGTCAAGATCAACGCCGCGTGGTACTCGGCCAGCGAGCGTGGTATCTTTGCCGGCGTGTTCAACATCATGCTCACGAGCGGCTACTTTTTGTCATTGGGCACGGGCAGCAGCATCATCACGACGCTTGGCTGGGAGTACGTGTTTGTGATTCCAGGCGTCGCGCTGCTGGGTATGGCGTTTGCGATCGCGTGCTGGGTCAAGAACACGCCGAATGAATCCACGAAAGTGCGGTTTGTCGTGGCCTCAAGGTCGGTCCGTACTACGGCCACTGGTAGTGGTGCTGGTGGTGAAGATGATGAACAAGATGGGCTTTCCAAGAGTGACCAGATGAAGCAACTGCTGCGCAACTACACGTTTCTCGGCTACTTGACCGCCGTGTTCTTTTTATCGTGGTGCCGCGACGGCTTTCTCAACTGGTTTTTGTCGTTTTTCGACGCCGTGCGAGGCCACGACATGGCGCTGAGTGCCGCGGATACGGCAGTGATTGGCGGCGCGTGGACGATTGGCGGATTCGTCGGTGGCGTGCTCTGTGGCTGGCTCAGTGATGCTTTGTTCAAGTCGGACCGCGTGATGCCCATTTGCATTTTCTCCGTGCTCCAGGCCGTGCTGCTGGGCGCCGTGTACTACTTTAGCGCCACGTGCTCCGTGAATACGCTTGGCGTGTTGGTGTTTTTCAGCAGCGTGTTTTTGCTGGGCAATTACACACTACTGAGCTACACGGTGCCGTCCGATCTCCCGCAGGATATCGCGGCGGGTGCCTCGGGGATCATCACGTGCGTCGCGTATTTTGCCACGGGGCTTTCCGGTGCAGTTATGGGCCATCTCATTGAAGTGGGCGGCTACAAACTGTGGGCGTTTTCACTCATGGCGGCATCGATCTTGTCGGGCATGTTTACGGCACTTGGCTCGTATTTTTCTGCGGATAAGACGGGCATGATGATCGATGAGGCTGAGCTCTCGGCGGCTATGGAGGCGTTGGATGAGTTTACGCCACTGTCGTCACGCAGCCACAGCAGACGCCGTGCGTCGATCGTGCGGCTCAGTGCCGATTTTATTGCCTCACCGATGCCAGATCCATCGTCGGCGAGAAGTGGCCGCCGCACTGGTGGATTTGATCCATAATCCTATAAAAGAACATGGCTACATTTGGTTTTGTATATAAGAACACATGGCTACAATATGTCGCTGCTTGGTTTGGCAATCTTGTCGGTAAACTGCTTGGCGACTTTGAAGAACGAGTCCGAGTCTGTGATAAACAGATCAATACACTCTAGTGTGATCTCTCGTGGATGGCGCATGGGGCGGCGCGTGGGTGAATGTTGTCCGCTGGATGAAGTTGCTGTTTGCTTGGTCCTGGATAGAAGAGCCGTCGTTTCATCATAAAACGCAGTCATGGAATCCACATTTGGCTTGATCAAGAGCTCTTCAAGCCGCTCGAGAAGCCCCCGCATACGCCACTCGGGCTGCCAGTGCTCGATAAAGTCGTACAGCGCCATGGCACCGTTCAGCAGCTACACATTCATACCTATTCGTTAGCAAATCGGAGATGACAAAATATATAGAGAAGATCATCGTTCCGTACCGGCACAAAGTTGGGATGGTAGATGCGCGTGAGGCACGTCAGCACGGGCGATTCGTACGGGTACTCGTGGCTAAACCTGAGACGGTACGCATCAGTCAGCAACAAGACCACTGGCGTTTGTGAACTACAGCAGTTAGACAGACAATCGTACTTGACGTTGAACACAAACACACCGCCTTCGTAGGGCGTCGCTGGCGGACCGTTCACGTCAATACGCCATTCCCATGCGCTGCCTGCGTGAATGACCAGCTATCAGTATGGCCAGCTACAAAGATCTACAGTAGTCAAAGATCTAGATAACTAAATTACCTTTGACCGCACTGGGTGATGATAATGCGGTCGGATTTTCATTCAGATCTAGCAACTCGCGTCGAATCGCCAACGTGAGCTTGGAATATTGGATAAACTCGGCCAGTTTGTCGCCATTGCCGCGCCGAAACTCGCTCACGAGCCGCACAAACTCGTGGAACTCGAGCTCGCCCGAGTGGTTGTCGTCCACCTTGTCGATCAGCGCTTGGACCTGTTCAGTATCATAAATGGAGATACAATAACCGTTCACTTTCTACTACAAAATGCACTACTACAGTAGTACAGAGTACAGAGTAGTACAGAAGTAGGAGGAGTACTAATACTACAGCCGTACATCCTCCAGCGACGTGTGGATGCCCATGGACTTCATGAGCACGATCAGCTCCGAGGCCGCGATGCTGCCGTCGCCACTTTCGTCAAAGTCACAAAACTGTTCCAGCATTTGCGCCAGCTCATCTTCCGAGAACTCGTGCTTGAGGCTCTCGGGAAGCGCCGGGATCCATGACTCGCGCGCACCGACACGCACTTTGTACTTCATTTTGCTTTCTTCTCTTCTCCTCATCTCCCACTAGGGTCGCTATGCGATCATGCGCTGTAGTATTAAAATACTACGTAGTATTTTGGTACGGTCTCATTAGGTTAGAAAAATTGCAGCCAAACTTCCAACTACCAGCTCCACTATTTCTTTGTCGTTGTCGCCAGTTTCTGGATCATGGCGTGGTAGCTCAGTGCCTCTTTGGCAAAGCGACGCAGTCCGTGGTCCACGTCACGGCCCACGTCACGGATCGAGTTCTGTGGGGCGATGAAATCCGTTCCTTCCACTTCAAACGTCAGTGCGGGCACGGTGAAGTTTGTCATCCGGTAAAACGCATCGTCCAGGCAGCCGTACGCCGGGTACAGTTTGCCACTGGGCTGCGAAATGTACTGGAAGGCCGTTTTGCGGTCTTTGGGCGACATGGCATCGCGCACTGCGTCGCCCATGTGCTTCATCGCCGACCCGTAGGGCTCCTCCGGTTCGCGCTGGTCGTCACTGAACGGACGCAGCACCATGCCGCCAAACGCATGGACATCCACGACACCAGCGAGCTGCGGGACGAGACCCATGACAAAGTCGTAGATACCTCTGGCCTCTGGCTCACTGAGCGGCGCATCTCCTGGGTTGGTCTCGTCCGACACGTCGCTCGGGTCGGCGTTAAAATACTCGTCCGGTGGGAAATTGCGGTTCAGATCCACGCCTTCGTAGCCGTTCGAGGCGTGGCGGTTCACGCGCCAGTACCGGTCTGTGTCCCACGAGTACTTGTACCCGTCAATGTTGACTAGCGGCACAAAATACCAGTCAAACTCGTCAAACAGTGCGACGGTCGCCGCGTCGTCCGCACGCAGATCGTCTACAAGCGACGCCATTGTATAGTGCGTTGACGCTCCGGCCTGCCACTCGCGTGCGTGCATGAGCGACTGTGTGTACAGCGCCTTCTTCTTCGTCTTCTTGTTGTTTGCGTCGTTCTTGGCTTTTGTGGCGATCTTGTACGCGTGGATACTGCGGCCTTCAAACGTGGTCGAGATATTCGCGATCTTGGTCACCAAATCCGGATTCTCGGTCGCAAGCGTATCGAAAAATTCGAAGATCTGGTCAAATGGCCGGAAACAATCGAAATACGCGCTCTCCGTGTACGGGGCCTCTGGCTGTTGAACCAGATCCAGTTGATAGCCCTTGGTGGCGTAGAGACACGAGGCAACGTCCTTGCGGTCATTCTCGATACGTCTCTCCAGCGTCACGTACTCTGTTGTGGCTTGCTTGAGCTGCAGCTTTTGCGTGGCGCTGTGGGCGGGTGGCGTCTTGCCCTTTGTACGATGATTCGTCGTGCTGTGGGGGGCTGTGAGCAGCGAATCCATCGTCGCTGCAGTCGCTAAGATGTCCGCTTCGAGCTGATCCGCATGGCCGTCGACACGGCGGATACGCCACACATCCAACTGCGGGTTCTTCTTCAGCAGCTCATCGAAAACGGCCTTGGCGCCGCTCACGTGGTAGAGGTTCTTGGCCGTGGTAGTCTTGGTCTTTGCGACCCCCGTTTCCTTGGCTTCTGGAAGGATCTGGATGTCGTGCTTGCCATGATGGAAGCGCACGTTCACATGGAGAGTGTTGGCGCAGGCGACGGGCGACAAGAGCACCGCTAGCGCCGCATACAGCACCGCAAAGACTGCCACCTTCATGATGAATGTTGCTGTTGAGAAATGAACGAAAGAATCCCATCGGCAGAGAAATCAGGGGAAACAATTGAGAGATGGTACTGAAAGAGACAGAATAATGCTGAATCAGGTGTGAAAACAACGGGTACATTACGTTACGTCCCGGTCAAAACCCACCGAAGTGTTTTGACCGGTTCTTATCAGCCATGTCGAAAAGACAATAACACGACTACCACAAACAAATCCATTGGGCGTACTTTCTCATCTAAATAGTGCGATTCTTCTTCTCTGTGCGTGGCTTTTGGATTTGATTTTGTTGGTACAGTATCTTACATGAATGGACTGAACTGAGCTGATAGTCATTTTATTTCTCTCACTCACATACTATGAGAGATTGATATTGAACGAAAACTGGCTAAACCGTTTGCTAAACTTGCGCTTGTCACTGGCACTTGGGTCCATGACCGCCGACGGCGGGCCTTCGTCGATGAACTCCGGGTCCACGTACCGCGTGTCCGTCTCACTTGAGAGCTTGGGCTTCCAGTACGCCGGCACTTCACGCCGTGCGAGCTTGTCCCAGTCCATACCGCGGAAAAACCGGTTGCGCTTGATGATCTCCACGCCGCCCGCACGCTCACTGCCGAGCCGCTGCGCGGGGTCTTTACACAGCAACCCACGCACGAGATCCAGTGCATCTTTCGGAAAATCGCTCGGGAACACGGCATCCGCGTATGCGATCTTGCGTAGCATTTTGTGTTCGTTCTTGTCGTAAAACGGCGACTCGCCCGCCAACATTTCGTACTATTTTGTTGTTGACACCACACGCAAGCAAAGATAGAAAGTTAGAAATGAGGAGTCATAGAGAGAGAGAGAGAGAGAGAGAGAGCGAGAGAGAGCAGGAGCACTCACAATGACGATGCCGAGACTCCACCAATCGTACGCCTTGCCGTAGCTTCTCGACCCGTCTTCCATTTGTGCTAGCGCCTCTGGTGCCACGTACTCGGCCGTGCCCGAGAGCGTCTTGACGCCGTGGCTACTTCCGTAAATGTGCTGCTTCGACAGTCCAAAGTCCACGACGCCAATGTGGCCCTCGGCGTCAATCATCACGTTTGACGGCTTGAGATCGCGGTACAAAATGTTGAGCTCGTGGAGATACGAGATCGCCAGCACGAGCTCGGCGGCGTACAGTTGCGCATCCCGTACGGGCAACTGGCCACGCATGTTGAGATGGTAAAACAGATCACCGGCGGCGTAGTACTTCATGCCCAAGTACAGCCGCTCGTTGGTCTGGAACGCAAACATGAGACTGCAAATGTACGGGTGGTGGATCCGCTGCAGGATCTGGCGCTCCTCCATGGCGTTGCGGATATCCGAGCGGTCCATGTTGGATTTTTTGATGATCTTGAGCGCGAAAATGCGGCCGTCTTTCTTGAACCGCACGAGCATCACGGCGCCAAAGCTGCCTTTGCCCAGCACGCTGACCATCTCGAAATCGTGGATCGTGAGACCCTCCGGTTCTTCATCTTGCTCCTGTTGGTACGCGTAGCCCGAGTTTTCTAGTGAGATACTGTCCGTGGAGGCACCGCGACGATCGCGCGACGACGACAGCAGCAGCGCCGAGTCCAGCGCCGCCGAGATCACGGCCTCGTCGTCTTCTTTTGTCGGGGCGCCCGCTACAGACGCGGGTGGAGCTGCTGTGGCTCTTGTTGGCGTGTGAAGCGGACGGGGCAGCGTCACACGCGGACTTGGCGACTGCAGCGGCTCGGCGATGGACGGGATCGGGATGATCAGATCGCTCAGTGGTCGTCTATGGTGCTGGATCTGTGGCTGTGCGGCCGCTGCCACGGCAGCAGCGACGGCCGCAGACGCTTGTGCCTGCGCGAATGCCTGCACTTGAGCTTGAGCGTGGGCCTGGGCCTGGGCTTGGGCATGGGCCTGGGCTTGAGCGTGCGCGTGAGCTTGAGCCTGCGCGTAGGCGTGGCGGTCATCAGCTACGAAGACAGGAGCTGGTGGCGGTGCTAAAGCCGACCCAGGAAGGTACTGGCGCTCGACGGGCTTGGGCTGTGGCTCCATGGCCGAGAGCGTCATAAAGTAGTGCTCCAGCGCCACTTGCACGTTCCCACCAGCGCCGTCCAGGAAATTCGCCAGGCGATCGCGAGAGATTTCGTCACCGACAATGCCCACCATTTGGTCGATCTTGGCATCGAGTTGAGAGATCTCGCTTGTAAACGAATGGCGCTCTTGCCGCAATTGGGGCTGCAGCAAAAATACGAAGAAATATCCAAACATGAGACCGGCACTCAAAACGGATGGGTAGATCAGATCGCAATTGGTTCTACAACCGTACCGATAGCAGATCGTCGTCAAGCATTGGTGCCGCTGGCGTGCCGACCACGTCAATGCTCAGGTATTGGAGATCGATCGTATCTGTGGGCTTCTGGAGACTCGCCATCGCATTGTCCGTGAGCTTGGCGTAAAAGTACAGACGGTGCTGCGGCCTACACGTTAGGGTCATTAAGTTAGTACAGCATATTCCCTGTTCCAGACACATTTTACATAAAATGTGACGTACCATTTCACGCGGTCCAGCCCAAGAAAGCAGCGGTGCACGCTCGTATTGTAGCTCGTGAGCCCCACGGGCCGTTCGTCTTTCATCACAATCTCTTTGTCTTCCCATTTGTAGCTGGTCAAAAAGAAATAGTCGCCTGGTCGCAAATTGCGACCGAGGGGCAGCCCACGGATCACAAATTTGCACCGGTCGTCGTCCGCGGGCGATTTCCACTGGAGCATCTTGTGGAGCGAGCTAGCTTTGAGCCAGAGCCCGTTACACTCGAGCGTCACAATGTCGCCGTTCATGAAATACGGTCGCTGCTGGCCCACCGAGCTGGCGATCGACGTCAACGTGGACGATGGCGATCCAAAGTTCATCGTGGACGACGAGGACGTGCCATGGCCTGGCCGCCAGCCTCGCTTGCGTAGCTTGATCGTGAGGAATTTCTCATTGCTGGGCGTGAGCATGTCGTACGAAGGTACACCTTTCGTGAGCGTCGCGTAGTACGTGTCGGTCTTGCTGATCATGCCTTGCACGTTGCGTGGATGGAGCGTGAGACTGAGTCCGGACTGGATAATCGGTGTCGCCTGTGCTGTCTGGTGCGCGAGCGACTGTAGCTGCGACTGCTGCTGTTGCTGGTGGCCGCCCATCACTCCTGCTGTCGCTGCTGGCGCGCGTGCACGTGCGCTCTCGGCTCGCTCCTGTTCGGCTTCCTGGGACGCGACTTCCATAAAGTACCAGTTGAGCGCGGCCGTGACGTCGAATGCACACGCATTTAAACACGCTAGAATCACTGACTGCGGCACATGCTCGCCCAGGATCGTGCGCATGAGTTCGATCTCGGCCATATTGGAGCTACTGCTTCCCATCGTGGCCATCGCGTTGCCACTGTGCTGGTGAGAATACACCGGCGGAGAGCCTCGAGTCGCGCTCATCGTGAGACAGCCAGATGATGGCGCTCTCCGTTGGATAGCTACGGTACTGCTGTAGTACTGTACACTGAAACTAACAACACGACAGGATACAGTACCTATCTGGTGCAGTGAGTCACCTGAACTGCCTTTTCGTCGTCTCGTACTCGTAGCGTGCACGCACGACGACGCCACGGTCGGACTTGACTTGGCGTCCGCGTTCTGCAAAGGGGTCACGGAATGCACCAAAAATTGTTCCACGCCTAAGTACGCAACAAACACGAATCAATAATCGCATTTAAGAGTGTTGGTCTGCAGCTAGAAAATTGAAACAGCCAATCCGAGAGCTGTATTCCGACGATTCGTTATTTTAGCCAATACAAATCAGTTACGTAAATGTTTTGGCCAATCATAAGGTGATCTAGTGGAATCGCCAAGTTCAATGAGAGAACAAAACAAACAAATCGAAACGGTGCCACGCAGCGTCAACTGCTTGTAGCTAGCTGCACGTAGCATTTGAGTTACCCGAGTCCTACACCACCACCACCACCACCACCACCACGGCAATGGCGACGCTATCGTTTGGATCGTCGTCTTTCGCTGGACGTGCGAACATGCGCCAGCAGAAGCGGCTCAGCGGCACGCGCAGCCACGCGCGCCGCACGTTTTCGCTCATGGTCCACGGTCCGGAATTCGGCGCCGGCGAGGAGCTCGTGGTGAATCCCGAGTGCTTTCCCGACGTCAGAGTGAACGACTTGCTGGAGATCAGCCAGTCGGAGCGCGACCACCACCGGCTCATTCTGCAAGTCACGACATTAAACCCTGTGCGCGGCAAACTGCAGGTACACTTCTTACACTGTATCATTCTACATACCTGAAGATATGATATTCTAATTGACACCACCACACGATAGATCAGTATCCTGAAAGACGTGGCGGCCCAGTTTGGCTTGGACACGTACCACAGCGTGACCGTGCAGAAGATCGAGCCACGCGATGTGACTGTGGACTTTTTGGAACTGGCATTTAAAGACCAATTCGTGTCCCGCGCCGACATTTGGCGCGTCAAAGTCGCGCTGTTTGGCAAGTGCGTGTACATTGGCAAGCACGTGGCGGCACTTGGGGTACGCTCGCAGGTCGAGGCGTTACTCTCAAGTAACCACCCCGTGCTCTGTGGCGTCGTGGGCGCCGATACCAAGATGATTGTGCGGTCGCGGTCGAGTCGCTTGATCTGGCTCGTGCAAATGAGTACCGAGATGTGGGAATTCGCCCCAGACGGCGAACTGTACTATGAGAAAATGCTGAACCGCTTGCTGCGCGTGCTCATTAGCAAGTGGACCGAGTGTTCCGTGAGCCATTCAGTGACGATCATTGCGTTTTCACGAAGTTATTACGATACCAACCAGTTTCCCGACGGGTACGATCCACGAGAGCCGCCGTTCCGAGATCCCGTGCACCAAGGGTTTGGTCCCGGCTGTGCACACGTGGATGCCGCGTACGGGTACGGGCCCGCCGTGCAAGTGGACCCGGTCAGCGGTCGCTACTATGAAGATTTTTACAAAGTGCTCGTGATGAACTACACGGGACCGGACTGGAGCCACTTGGTGCGGATCCTGAAAAAGGAGTTTGTCCAGTACCACGAGACCCACCGATGGCGCACGAGTGACGAGTTTATGCCCGCCGAATACGAGATCTGTCGAGCCAGTCGCCACAAGTCGACTAGTGCTAGTACCAGCTCGAGTACCAGTACAGATACCAGTACAGCTAGTACCAGCAGCACAGAGAGCTCGACCACCGATGTCCAGCAATCGATAGATTCGCCTCCAGGACTCTCTCAGCAGCCCGCAACACAAGCCACTGGCAACCACAAGGACGCGTACGTCAAGTGGAAGGCGCTGCCGTTTGGCGTGCCGTCGCGTGCCATGGACGGCAACTGTCTCGAGGCGATCAACGTGACGCTCAATATCCTGGACAAGCACTTTATGGACCGCGATTTGAACCGCACGGGCCAGAGCATCGTGATGATCACGGCCGGAAGCAGCGTGTTTCGTGTGGACGAGCGGCTCGCCGAAGTGACCAAGCAGCGCATGATGGACAATGGCGTGGGCATGGACATGATCTCGCTCGCGACACCGCCACTGCATGTCGTGCCGTTGTTTATCTGTCGTAGCAGTAGTAGTGGTAGTAGTAGTTCTACTACTTCTACTACTGCTGCTGCTGCGACGGCTACTACTACAGCCTCCCACAGGACAGAAGACGACCGTGCCAACGCTGGTCGCACTGCTGGAATGCGACGCTCGCAAAGTTCGCTTTATTTCCAACCACCGCGGCCGAGTTCGTCCATGGACGCTACCCACAGTGGATCTCTCAACGACTTGACGGTCTCCGCTATCAGTGCAACTGCTACTACCAGCAATGGCGAACCTGCTACAGCCACGGCCACAGCCACAGCCACAGCAAAAGCGACGACCAGAACATTCTACCTCGTGCCGCACTGGGTGAATATCACGTTTCTCGAGTTTGACTGTGACTGCGCCGCCCAATGGAGTAGCTCCAGTTTCAGCAGCCTCAGCAGCACCAGCAGCAGTGCCAGTAGTAATACTACCAACAACGCGACTACGAACAGCAGCAAGAAGCATCTTCTTCCGCATCGCATGGCCACGTGCGCGTGCCAGGCACGGATGGACCGCACGTTTGTGCCACTGCCGCCGTTTCGCATGTTTGACATCACGGCACCGGGCGACAAGCTGGCGTTTCCCATCGCACTCGCGAATATGATGAAGCAAAGCACCGCGCGACTAGCGGAGGCGACTGCAGCGTCCCGCGGTGAAGAGCTACAACCACAGCAACCGCAGCAACAACAGCAACAGCAGCGTCCCGAGAGTCCGCGTCGCAAGCTCTCCAATCTGAGCGACACGATGAGCACGGCGTCGCCCGTGGTGCCGCCCGACCAGTGGCGGCTGTGCAAGTCACCCGACTGTGTGATCATGAGACCTTCCCACTTGCAG
>JAADWC010000225.1:0-13656 GCA_023336095.1 Pythium pectinolyticum | reverse complement strand
TGTCGCTGCGGCGGAGCTCCAGCGAGCGTGTGGTCGCAGAACCAAGAAGGCGCGCGGCCAAGGCTGAGGCTTTGGCTGTCGCTTTGGCGTTGAATTTGTCGTCGGCTTTGTCTTCTGCTTTGTCTTCGGCTTTGACTTTGGCCTGTGGACCAGTCATCGTCGGTGGCCGTGCGGCTGACGCATGCAACGGCGTGTGACGGTGGAGCGCCGTAGTGGTAGTGGTGGCAGCCGCCTCATTCTTCGTGGTCGTCGCCGGAGTCGCCGTGGGCTTGGGCGCGACCTTGGCGGGTGCCACATAGTTCTTGTTCAAAATCGTGTTGACATACGCGTGCCGCTGCGGCGCTGGTTGCTGTTGTGGCGCTGGTCGCTGTTGCTGCTGCTGCTGGACTAGGGCCAGTCCCGCTCGCAGTGCCGCAATCTCCATGTCCCGCTCGGCGAGCAGATGGGCCTTGGCCGCGGCGTCTGCCCGAGCCTGGCGAACAGCGCGCTTTGCCATTTCATACTTGCGGTGGTACATGGCCGCTTCTTGAGCCTGCTCATCACCTGCGCGCATATAAGTCGCGCGTGTGGAACGCTCCTCCGCCGCTTGCGCACGCGAAGCTTCTTCAGAACACTTGATCCCATTGTTGGCATCCACGAGCAGCTCATTCGACAGCTTGAGCGCGCGCGTCAAGCTGTCAAAGTGAATATTGTTTTGTGCCTGGGCACGGCGCGCTTCGTCCACGAATGCGGACGGACGTAAGGAAGACGCCCGCGCCAGCGACGAGCGCGTCCAACACGCCCACGTTCGCGTGCAGTCCGCCACCATGACGTCAATAGCGGCCGCCGACTCCTTCTGGAGCTGGGCGGCGCGCAGATACGAGTACGCGAGGATATGCTTCTCCAGTATCGCGTGGAAGTCCATTGTGTGGGTGTGCTGTTTGGAGTGTCTGGTGGATTTTGTTCAGGACACTGAATGCGGGGAGGTCGAAGTACTGTACTCCACAGTGAAGGTGAGTGTAGGTCATTCTTGCCTGTTGAATTTGATACACCTCGCGTTCAGCATACCGACTGTATGATTGCATCTGAGACTCAGACTCAGTTGGCATGAAAAACCGCAGCTCAGATTCTCAGCTGTGGTTTCTTGTGGCAATTAGGTGTGTCGCCGTACACCGGCAGAGTGGCTGGGGTACCCGGTGAAAAGATGACTTTCAATGACAGGGTAGCATCGTGCAGGAAGTTGTCTGTGTCTGTCTGTAGAGTTTCCGTACTGTACTATAGAGCGTGGTGTATGCAGTCAGATAACAGAGTACAGTACTGAGAGACAGACAGGAAGACCATAATGGCGGAATTCGTATCCACTCTCGAACCCTCACACAAGCAGAGGACAGCACCGTATATGACTTCTACGGCCGCTTAGAGGAAATTCTCAGGAATTCACAGGACAACCAACCTGGATCGGACGTTCGACTGGACGGGCATCCAGTGTTTTCGGATAATGCTCGAATTGGCATAGTTTAGTCAAGTCAAGTGTTTCTCCATGTAGTTTTGTGGCACTTCTACTGGACACGGTATCCAGTTCATAATCGCCTTTGAGAGGGTGAGATACTTTCAGGAACGACCCATTAGTACAGTAGTGTCAACTCTTTGGTCGTGGCCCGCTCACCCGGCACACTTACGACCTCGGCTCCGTCGCCACAGATCATAAAGGAGCTCTCCAAGTCACGCATGCTTTCGTGTTCTAGGTGCTACCGCTGGCCCAGCGCGTGAACAATGATTCTATGACAATGACCAACAGTATTCAGATACCCAACTCTCTGTACGCTCAGCCAGCCACCGACCCGGGTACTGAATCGCATTGTACGGCTCTCTTCGACAGCGTACTCACGGCAAACGTGATCTCTCAGATCGCAAAGAACCAGTCGTCAGTACGCTGCTGGCTGCGGATCTGCGGATGGAATACCACAAAGCTGCGCAGCAAGTACATCGAGAAACTGATCTTGCTTGCGAACCGCAGCAACGACCATTCTGGAACGGACGCCAGCATCAGCTCACTCATGATGATCACAGCGATGTTGACCGACCCCTTCTCTGATCGGAGGCGCCGGGTTGGTGCACCGCCAGTGAGAGAACAACCCTTCCAACACGGTACTGAAGAGAAGACTGACAAACACCAGCTCGCGCACACGCAGTGCGAGCTTGTGCTGCCACTAATATCTATAATACCTAGAGCACAAACCAAAGGCGTTTCATTCAACTGTCGGCCTTAACGTACACATTGACATTGAAATGAAGTCTATTGAGTTACGTCTTTGTGCGAACAATCTATAGCTATTGGGAGGTGCTAACTCGCGTCAACGGGGCCTGTGAAAGTGGAGACCTTCCACTGTTCGACGTCACCGTGGAGGTGCGCCGCTAGGCCAGCCCAGTGGGCTTGGTGGGTAAGGAGGAGAGCCTGCCTGCTGTGACGTGAGTCCATGGCGAGATTGGCGGCGGAGTCCGCCATCTTGTTGAAAGCCCTGAGGTGGTGGCGCCAAGCCACCACATTTAAGGTGTCCGCCAGGATGCGTGCCTGGTTATAGAAGTGGCGCAGGATGGGGTGCTTGAGGGCCTTGTAGGTCCTGAGCTGCTGAAGAATCATGGTGCTGTCACCGATGACCGTTAACCTTAACGTACACGATCGCGGCCATGGATCCACACAGAAGCGTGGGCAAGTGCACACAGAGACCCTGGTGGTCTATGCGGAACCAAAACAGACCCGAGTACACGACCAAATAGCTCAGTGGCCGCATGGCGATCCACCAGAACTTGTGCAGTGCGAGAATGACCAGCACAAACGGATAGATGCTGATGTAGTATGTGATCTCCAGCGGTAGTGGCTAGAAGACGTCGTGGCGCTGCTCAAACCATACCGGCAACATGTCTGGGTGGAAGAAGCAATCTGAGACATGTGGAAACACTAATAAGGTTCAGGCTAGTTTTTCCCATATAAGAAAAAACTAGCCTGAAGCTAATTCAATTTCTGTTCACCTTGCTATCTACTAACCTACTAGTATAGCATCAAAAATCACCGTTAAGTTCGTTAGGTTCGGTCAAAACTCCAAGCAAAATCTGATTCCGTGCAATGAGATGTTTGAGGTACAGGTGGTCTTTTAGACAAATATCACGAATTTGTTTTCACATTAGTCAAACGTGTATAATAGGGTATTCGTGGTGACAGTTTCATGATATTTCAGGAGTTTTTCGATCCCTATGCTATCAATGGCACTACCGTGGTTTGGGGCCTTGAACGGTGGAATCAGGTGCTCAAGAGCGAGATTCACGGTACTACGCGACCCTATGAGGTCAACCAGAAACCAGTTGTCCGAGGAAGCACTCTCACGCAACTCCTGTGTTAGAGGTCAAGAACCACATCGATAATACAACTACTGTAGGTGAAAGTACTCGATTCGTCTATCATATCCGACCTGGTGGCGACGACGCGACGGGAGCTTTTGTAAGTTGGCACATCAAAAGATTATTGTGACATACAGCATTCTTTGGGGTTCTACCATAAGCTGTGTACCCCAGCCACTCCCACGAGAAAACGGAATCCTCGGAATCCGCAACTTTCGGTTGACTGGGAGGGAACGTCCAGTACTGTAGCACAGAGACAGTGGAGACCAGTTGCAATTTCCCAACACACACAGAGCACCCCAATACTAGACTCATCGTTCAGTTCGAACTTCGAGCTTCGACCTTCGATGGAACAAAGCAGAGCGATCTTCCACTGGAAGTTTCAGGTGCAGCCTGGCTGGAAATTTCCGGTCCAGACCACGGAGACACGAAGTGACCTCGTCATTGACGAGTCGTCAACGCATGAGGTCCCCGAGTGGGACGCGTGCTGCTGCTGCTCGCAGTGAGTCTCCCACACGCCAGGCTCCCGCGTCGCGTCGGACACAATGTGTCGTCGTAGCAGCCGCACGCGACGAAATGGTGTTCAGTAGAAGCGGCTAACAGCACACAACGGCGCTGTTTTTTGCGGCGTTTGCTACTGTAGCGCAGATCGCCAACTTCCGCCGCGACGCCGACCGTGCGTATGTGTGTGTGGCGGTGGAGCAGGCGTTCCAGGAGATGGAGGCCATGGCAGATATGCTCATCGCCGCGTACGACGTGCAGATTCTTTCCATGGGCCATTAGATGGTCCACGCGCTCAAGTTTGTGGGCAAAATGGATTCGGCGATGGTGGACACGCAGATAAAAAAAAGATGAACAAGCGCCCCAACCGCAACCGCAACCGCGATGTGATCACGATCGATGAAGAACAGAAGCGCCAGGCAGTGGACCAAGAGATCCACGAGCAGGACAAGGCGCACATTGACCAGCAAGAAGTCAATACCGGTACCAGTGCGGTACCAGTGACGGTACCAGTACTGATCTGGAGCTGGTCGAAGATGATGGTGGCCATGGCGAAGAAAGGGCGCAGCCAGGGCATGAACAAGCGCAAGAACAAGCCACTGCGGAAGCACCAAAGGATCAGTAGTAGGAAGTGCACTGGCGGTCGCGTCAAGAAGCGCATTGATCTCGGTCGACAGCTCGATCACGGCCACGCGGCGACTGCGCACGACATCGATTGAGTACTCCATGACGGCCGTGAGCTCTTCCTCCACATCGTCATCGTCCAGCGTCGCTGGAAGCGTGCGCTTGTGGGTGCGCAATGCGGCGACAGCGACCATTGTCCGCCAGCGCATGCGTCACGAGTCCACGCTGTCAGCGACCACCGTGGTCATGCTTTGCCACTCGGTCGCAAACGCCGTGATGTGGTGCATGGTGAATCAAGACAACGTAAACACTGCAGTCCAGTACGCCCTTCATCACTTCATCTCCTTCGTGGCCTTTTCAAACTGGCCACCATCTCTTGATGGTCTGATTTGCTGTCGCCAAAAAGCTGGGGAGCGGTCGCGCAGTTCGTAGGGCTTCGCAAAAATATATCCACAATGACAACATCCTCGTAAAACCGAGACTCCCTAGACGTGAGAAACTTGGTTGCGTTTTCTACCACGCCGGTGTACACCGCACAAGCACAAGTCTCAGTATCCACGACATGCTACAGCGGGATCATCGACAGCAGCGGCAAAAGCACGGGGACGTCTGGCCGAGCCGCAAAAGCCGTGGCGCACCTGTGCTAAAAGCCGTGGCATTTGACAAACTTTGGGAAGCTTACGCTTGTGTTTTGCAGCCATTGGAAGTAAGCTCTGCTTGGAGAACTGTGAGTGCCATGGCAAGTCAAAACTGGCTGGCTCCCACGACGGTGACTGCAAACGCTATGCCGCCATGACGCTGTGTAACCTGGCGGCGAACGCTGAGACGCGGCAGTGCGCTGCTCTTGGTGGCGGGCTATTCTGTGCAGCCCCGGTGAATCTCCAAGTTGCGGTGCTTCATTAACGCGATCAAACATTCACCGCTGCGCTCCTCACCAAACTTGTCGTGGATCTCCGTGCTCCGCGAGATTTGCCAACGCGGCGCACGCCTGGCGTGCCACCTCAAGATCTGGTGATTGCGCGAGTTAAACCAGTAGCTGGAGCGCTCCCTGGTTCATGATCTCCACTTTGTACTCGTCACTGAGCGACAGATTACACAACGCTGCTGCCATATCGCCCTGTGTCTCCCAGTTCCTCCACGTGGCAGGTGATCGTGAGCGGTACAAAGCCACCGCCACGCACGATGCGTTGCCGTTGAAAACTGATCCAGCCGTGGCAATGCCGAGATCGCGAGCGTGTGCTAATTGGGGTCTTCCGAGTGGGTTAACGCAACCAGTACCAGGATGTCGCCTTCAAGGCGGCGTTGCCCGAAAAGCTGGCAAGCGAGAACACCGCATACTGACGAATGGCTTCGTCTTCCGTCTGCGCGAGCCAGAGATCAACTTTCAACACGCCTCTCGAGATCGTTTGTCGTGATTGCTCTGATTCACTGCAAGATTTGAAAGAGCCATGATGCCAAATCGCTGGCTCTCGAGTTCTTCGCCGTCGGGCCGCTCGGCCATCGCGATGATCGAGGGTATACCACCTTGGACGAGCACTGGCACACGGAGCAGTGGATCGTTGGCAAGGTTACATAGCGCGATGGTCGCACGATCGCCAATTTGCTGTCGAGAATCAAGCACCACACCGAGATCATCGCCGATGGGCTTCCTGGTCTGGTGCATCTAGGCCCTCGACAGCAAACTGCTGCTCCGGCATTCCGCATATTGTCTCCAAATTGTGCAAGCCACCGCGGTCTCGCTTACGAAGGCGGTCTCAAGACGCTGTTCTTTTTACTGCAAACAAAAGGGACCAATATCAAGCGCCAGAGCATCTTGGCGCTGCGGGATCTCGCTGCCAACAACAAGCAAAAGCGCAAGTACATGGACGAAAGCGGCTTGCCGGCGCTGATCGCTTTCCTGCGAAAGCGAGCGTGCATCAGGCGCCCGCAGTGGCGGCGCTGCGCCACTTGTGATGGCCACTGCTCAAATGTATGAACAATGCACCCAAGACTCTTCTCGATCTTCAGTATCAGTGTGCTGGTCTGCTTGCGAATCTATCGAAACACATCGCAAACTTGACGACAATCGTGGACGACGGCTATGGTCTCACTTGCACTTTGCGAGGGAAGCACCGAGATCCACCTGGGCCATGCGGTTGCAAATCTGTACTCCACCAAATTACGGTATATAAGCAAGGTGGACTCAAGTGTCTCGTGCACCGCACAAATGCACAGGACAATATCACGCAGCGGTCATGGACCTGAAGGTGAACCGTGACTGTGTGTTTGCGCTGGCCAACATCACCGACTCGCTCGAGTTCCAAGTCGACGTGTGAAAGAACGAGGCATTTCCGTGATGATTCAAGTGGGCAAGCACGACGACGAGGCATGTGTGCAACGCGACTGTATTAGCCTCACTGTCGATCACGACCCCGATCAAACAAGAACTGACTAAGCAGTACGCACTCAAGACTTCATTCAAAATTCCCGGTCACAGGACAACCACACTGGCGATCTGTAACCTGGCAGCCGGTGCCAGCAATGGCGACTCGATCGCGACCGACAAGATTTACGTGGTCGAACAAGGCGGGGTCCGTCCGCTCACGCACTGTGGTACCGAAATTCGTTTCTCTGGGCCAGAGTGCTCACTCACTAAGCACACAGCATTTGATCGCCTTCGAAATAGAACATTGCGTCCAATTCTAAGTCCGGAAATGGTTCAGATAGGCTAGGACATACTGCATTTCTTCCAATTATATCGTGAAGATTGGCGTCAATACCGTCTTGTAGTGAGGTGAGGCTAATTAGCTCGCAATTTCCTTCCCACGAGACAGGACAGACTCTAACTGTAAGACAGGACAGATCCTAACTGTGAGATGCAGGCACACACGTGAGTCGAGCTTGAAGAACACACCAGAAAAAATCGGAGCTCTTTCGGGAACGACGAAAAAGAAATGGTGGAGAACGATCGCATCGTAGCGGCGTTGCTGGCCGCCGCCGATGCCGCAGAGCTGCTCCCTTTCGTGCTCGACAAGCCTCCACATGCACCACACTCGTGCAATCACCGCCACCGCGTCGGCGGCTTGTTTCTGACCGTAGTCTGTGGTGGCATCGTCGGCCAGACGCTGCCGCCCGTGGACCAGGCGTGGCTGGCGATGTCGGCGTTTGACCACTTGACAGCAGCAGTGCCGAGCAACCAGTCCAAGATTGACCCAAAGAGCGAACTCGCGTCGGTGCTTCGTCGGCGCATGCGATTTTTGGAGCTGCTAGTGCGCGTGTCGATGACGCCGCAGTGCGACTGGCAAACGTCGTTGCAGGATTGCGTCGCATCCACGAAGGCCATGGCGGGGACGACCATTGACAATGCTCTACAACAACAACAATCACAGTCGCAGCAGCAGCAGCAGCGTTTCAGCTGGTGCCACGTACTTCGCAAGCTCACGGGCGACACGTGGACCTCCGCATCTTCACATCGCGCGCTGTACACTTTGCGGTGGAGCCATCCGCGGTTTCTGATCCAGTGGGAGCGCGACCCGATCCCCGAAAATCTCCCCGAAATGCTGAAAACGTTTCTTATAGGCGTGGCGCTGGACCATCAAGCCACCGGGATGGACGAGGACGAGTGGCTGGCGAGTCACAATGGTACGCTGCGGGAGCTGCTCAAACCACCAGCTACGATGCGCCATCGTGTCGTGGAGCTTGGCTTGTCGCTGTGCAACGGCCGAGTGACCACGTCGCTCCTGTTCAACATTATGGAAGTGCTGGAGCGATTTGCTCAGTCGCAACAACAACAGCACGAGAACAAGCAAAAACGCATCCACCGTGGGTATTGGATCGAGTTTCGCGTGTCGTCTCTTTTGTTTACGGGCGTTTGTTCGATCACCGGCAGAGCGCTGGAAACTCTTGGGCAGCTCGTGCGCCGCTCGCGGCATTTGCATCTTCAGGAGCTGCGGCTACCGCAACTGAGCGATGTGGAGGACCAGTGTCTGCAGCGCTGTCTCTCCGACTTGACCTCCCCATCAGCGACAGCGAGGCGTCTATTGCATCAAGACAACCAACTCACACGACGACTTCAGCGGCTCATGGTCGGGCATGATGCCAAGCCGAGCTATGCCATGGTCAGTGCCACCGTGCGGTGCGACACCACGTCGTCGTCGGCACTTCAGGAGGTGACTGTGGCGTACAGTGCCATGGACATGCGCGGCGTGGCTGCGTGGCTGGCGTTTGGTTTTTTCCACGCCGACTCGTGCTCCCACGTACGCCCTTTGTGTCTACGCATGCCCGGCTCGGGCAAATTCAACGCACGCATCCCGCCGTATGCGACGTGTTCCCGCCAATTTGTCGAGACGTTCACGCGCGTGCTGCGTCACGTTGTCGCTTCCGAAGAGCTCGCGCCGCTTGTTACGAAGACCACTAAAGGCGACCCTACGAGGAAGCAGAGTGTTGCCGGTACCCAGGCGTCGCCATTGGACGAACTCCCACTTCCCGATGACAAGCGCGTGTTCGTGGAGCTTAAACCAAGCACCAAGGCGCGGACGCAGCCGCGCACCTGCAGTGACGTGATCGCCACACTGGCACGGCCTATGGCAGCCGCGGACTGCGGCGACTCAAATCAATTAGACTCAGACGCATCCTCAGGTGCAGAGCCACACGGCGCCACGCAATACCACGTAATTCGGCGACTCCGTGACTGGCTGGCTGTCGTGGTACGGGGCTATGGCGCTGGCTGGATCCCGGTGAGTGCGGTGGTGAAGGAGAGCTTCGTGAGACGAGCGTGCCGCCCGTGAACGTTTCAGCACCAGCCGCACCCGTGACCAACCGCCGCATCACGTCGTTTTCCTGGATCGGCGGCTCGCTGCCGGCGGACGATGTACTGATACATGAGCACGCCGACACTCTCGTGTAGCTGCTGCAAACCATGGGGCAGCCACTCACGACGCTGCAGCTCCCGGGGATGTGGCTCCATAACCAGCACATCACGCGCATTCTCACACACTCTCCCTATCTCCACGAGCTCAATCTCTATGGTAATCTAATCACCGATGTGGCACCGCTGGTGGCAGCGTATGAGATGGGCGCGTGTCAGATCGCAGCTTGAGTGTCTGCCTGCACGATGTGATCGCGCGGCAGTGTGTAACCATCCTCACGATGTGTTACCAGCCACCCGAGCAAGAGGGGGGGGCAGGGATTTACGCGCACCAGTATGAAGCGGCCCACTCTGCAGCGGCTCGCGCTGCGGATCAATCCGTTTCAAAGTCTCCCGCTCGAAGGAACATTTTTGGACGTGTACCGGGCGATCATGGTGGACCCCAATTTCGAGTATGTGCAGATTGGCTGCGACGAGCAGGATAACGAGACGGAGATGCTGGTGACGCGGACGACGCGGACGACGACGCGTACGCCATATGCGACGGATGTAGATGGATTTGCGAGATTGTTACCAGCACCGAAACTCGGGTTGCGTAGCCGTCCATTGTCGCTGGCGTGTATGCTGGCGATGGTCAACGTGGTGCACCACACATCCCCACAGCATAGCGCACTGAGTGGTATGGACGCTGGTGTGCTGGCCGTTGTCTTTGGCCTGGCACGGACGTGCCAGCCGCGCGTGGTGGACTTTTTCTTGTTGTAGTGCTGCGGTTGGATATAGTGTCGTGGACGCTAATCTATGTGGACTCCAGAGCTGGCCCGTTTTTTTTCCCACGACTTTGTATGACTCTATCTAATGACGTAATTTTTTCATCTACTCAGTGAACACAATGACTCCCGCGAGTGAGACGGCGGCGTTGCTGCCAACGGAGGTTGTAGCGCTCCATAGCGCGAATCACCGTGAGCGCATCGGCAATCTCGCGACCAATCATGATGTCGGCGACCACGTCGCCCAGAAACGTTGCGGGCGACGTGTGGCACAAACGCACTGGCGCCGTCCAGACACTGGTACAACTTGGCGATCCACTCATTCGAGCGGACCAGTTTGACCAGGTCTTCTACGCTGGTCTCCAGGATCTGCTCATGGTGTCGTACCGATCGGGACTCACGCAGGCGCAGCAGTTGATGGCCACGAAGCTACGCTGTCGCGTGGAATCGCTCGAGCGCAACACGATGGTCTTTGATGTGTCCCACGGGTTGGCGTGCACGATCTTCTTCGGCGCGACAGTCTGTCCTGCCTGCTGATAGCTGGAAATCGTACGACTTCGTGATCGCTGGGCGGCCCATCGAGATGAACAGCAGCCACGCACCGACGAGTGCATTGGTCGTGACGTCCACTTGCCCGGCTGGGACATTGTGTCGATGATCGGCAAGAGCAACGACGATCTGCGGCAAGAAGTGTTTACGTTGCAGCTGATCCAAAAGTTTATCGAGATCTTTAAGGCCACGAATCTGCCGATTTGGCTCAAGCCGTACCGGATCATCGCGACCAGCTCCTCTACGGGGCATATACTGCTCCCATAACTGCGCCCGTACCCGTGCGTTATGGGCAAGGACGTGACCTACATTTTGTTCAAGCTTCGGCCGCGGTTCAAGCTCACGCTGTCCAAGCAGGAGGCCGTGGCCCACGTGGTGTCGCTTGTGCGCAAGAGCCACGGCAACTACAGCACGCGGCAGTACGACAACTTTCAGCGCATGACCAATGGCATTCTGCTCTAGTACGTACCGGTACTGCGTAGTAGGTTTGAGCAGTCGAACGGGACAGAAGGCAAAACTGTAAAAACGTAAACCACTGTACTACGAGGGGGGATGGGAGTGCACGTTTGTTGTAGTTCTACTACACACGACCTGAGGTTCTAGACAGCGGCCGCGTACGGAGTAGTATTGCTGGCGACGGCCGTGGAAAACGCGTTCACGAGATGAAATCGTTCAGATATCGTAGATCGAGAACATAGCGATAGGAAGAACACGACACTATGGCGTCGGGTACACGGGCGATCCTCTATTCTCCTATTATCCTTCGTCGCCCACTGTGGATACCACGCGAATGACACAACACACGTCGCAGAGCGAATGAAAAAGAGACGGCGCCAAAAGCGGGATTGAGATAAAACCTCAAAACCTCATGGTACGGGTTGATATCACAAGTACGCCCTAAGTTCGAGTATCCAGCACTTTGCCCCTGGATCAAACTTTTCCGCCCCAAAAAAAATCTGCCAACAAAAGTGGAACGCGGCAACCAGCGTCAAGGAAAGCACCAACGATATGCACGCGTTCTGTGCCGATGGAGCGACAAGTCAACTCCCAGAACAAGCTCCCGCGCCGCCAAGTATGCGTGCTGCGGCCAAGTTTACTAAGTCGAATCTGCGGCGAGCGCAAGCGTGTACATCCCCCGTGTGGCGAGCTCGGACAAGGCGAACCAAGTCTCGTGTGGTCGGAGTCATCCCAACAGTGCGTTACCCAGCTCAAGTTTCGCGCGCGGTGCATTGGCGCAGCACAGCCACATGACCACAACCACAGTGTATGCGCACGTCGCGGGATCATCACGCATTGCGTGCGTGGCGGCACGGAGGATACTGAGGTGTGGAGGCGTGGGCTTTGCGAGATCCCGCCCTCCGATTTTTCTCGGCAGCCGCCTGCAGAATTCGATGGCGCACTGCACATCGACTCTACATCATCGGCGCGGCGCTTCCCCACGTCTAGTGATTTGGGTTGATTTGAGTGGTGCCGTTCTCCTTGAAGATGCAGTCGCAGACATTGAAGACGAAAAGGCGGCAAGTTTGAAAAGAACGAAAGAGACGAAAGAAGGAGAGAATGGCGGCCGCACGGAAATAATGAAAGACAAGGAAGAGATGGCGTGTGTGGACCACGTTATCGTCTACAATCTCCATTGTCGACGGCTTTGTGGACGTGTCGCTTTTGTCGACTTTGCCGTGTGTCGGAAATGCCATGGAACCTTGGACGCCTTTCTCACGGACTTGAGAACACCGCGGGAGAGTTCCAGAGATGCTGTGCGCGCGAGTGAGTGGCTCAGTCTGAGTATGGGTCGCATGGTCGCACGTGTGGCGCCTTTGTTCCTGTTTTGAGCGTGGTAAGCTCAGCTGCGCGCCTGAACCGTCGGAATCTGATCCTGGAACCATGGTGGTGGACAAAAGCGCACGCGCCCGTACGGATCGATCTGCATGCGCATGCAGCACACCCAGCGCCAGGAAGCCGAATAGACGAAATGAGTGAAGGAATGGATGGTGAGGCACCGTGGCTCGGTCTGCCATTTGTTCTCGCTCCCTTTTGTTTTCCATTCTCGCGCTGCGGCACCGCGCCGGTTGTCGCGCGGCGAGATGACGCGATTGTCCGTGCGTTAGCTAGACGAGCGACGGTAGCTCCTTGGCTTCGTTCGCGTAGCTCCCCGTCGTGGGTCACACTGCTACCGAGTGCGTGCTGTCCGTCATCTCCATCTCCCCGTGTCAAGGGCGATTGTAAGAACGACACGGCACGAGGCGAAGCGCTTCCGGTTTCCTTCCCGTCGATCAAACGCGTCGCGGTACTCGGATCGTCCCGGGGCGCGAGGCGAGCCAGGCGACAGTACTAGTTGCTCTGGCGGTGGCGCGCGACGCAGACGTCTCGTGAGTCGCGATGTGATGATGGACGAAGGCGACGACGATGACGGGGAAGACGTGGACGAAGAGAATGCAGTGGGAGCCGCCGAGATGCCGCAGCGACGACCACGCGCGCGCACGGAATCTACGGGTATTGAAGAAGATCTGGCGGCCGTGACTCGTGAGTCTCGCACACATGTCCATGCAGCGCGCCGTGTGGGTCCTGTCGTGTGAGAAGACGGCAGCACGGCAGCACGTGCTGCGCCGCATCTCTGGCAACCGCACCATGGTCTAACATAGCGGTTTTAACGGAGACGCAAGTGAGTTCCATAACGATCCAGGCAGCGACGACGTGGACTGCAGCAACTGCAGCGTGCATCAGCTATGGGAGGGGAGGCGTGAGGCAAGCCACGACATAGCGTCAGCCGATGCCATACCACGCTAGTAGCACTCACTGACTGACTGGCGATGCTTTTGGTACCAGGCAGTGCATGCAGTGCGTATGTGTGGCGCAGGCTATCTGTGCGCGTCCAAAACTGGGACCGTCCGTCGGGACATTTCGCTCACACACCCAACGAACCACATCGGAGGTCGAGTTGTTTCGCTCACTCACACCAATGTCGAGTACTTTTGGTCGCGTCAGGCTGCTGTCAGC
>JAADWC010000224.1:0-13756 GCA_023336095.1 Pythium pectinolyticum | reverse complement strand
GTACACAAGGAGAAGTACTAGCCGCAGCCGAAGATACGACAAGTAACTCGGCTCTATATTTGGCTCAACGCCGGCGCTACCCCTTCGCCTAGGCGTAGAGAAAACCAAAGACTGCATTTGCCGCATACCACTATATCTCAGCACTCAGAAGTTTGTTGCGGTTACTAGCGCACAGCAGGCTTATAAAGGACAGGACTGCACACCTCTACTCAACAATTTGACAGCGTACAGGCAAAGAGCCGTGGCGGATATTGTGCTGGACCTTCAAGGTGATGTGGCGGATATGGTCGCCAGGCATCTCTCAAGCGCGATTGGCATGATGAAGTCAATCCCAAGCGGCGCCGAAATCAGTGACTATGGAGAGCTGGCCAAGCAATTACTCGACCAAATGGAGGTAATGGATCGAGTGGAAAAAAGCTACGCTAAGGCGGCAGCGGCAGCAATCGAAGAGTGCGTTCAATTAGGGCTACCACATCCAGACCCACCTCTTCCGTGCCATTTGCTTGAACGGCCGAGAGACCATCCGATGTTTCCAGTGCAAGACTCCAGCTTCGACGACGAGTTAGTGGCTCCACGGACACCACAGGCCCCGCCCAACCCGACGATGGCCCGTCAGGTATCGCGACTGCTGGAAGCACCTCCGCCTGCCCCAGCCACCTTACGACGCCCAGGACAAACCAGTGCGGTTCCAAACGCCGCGGTTGGAACGATCGAGGCGATACCTGTCGACACACCGACGACAAACGAGCGCGAGCGTCCACAACGTCAAAAGGCTGCAGCACGATGGAGATGAAGATGGCGAAGATGATGCGGGAGAAGAGGAAGAGGAAGAATAAGGTGACGAAGGCGAAGAGAAGAAGAAGATGAGGAAGGTGAACTAAGCGAAGGACAAAGCCATTCCGAAGCAGGAGACGAAGAGGATAGCGCAGGAGATATCGATGACTCTTTCGACTCGTGGGAGAAGTTGAGGCATGTACAAATCAGCATAATTACGCCGTGGACGCTGACATGTGCACAGTTATTCGCTCTCATCCGCAGACTTCTGCATATTCCCATCAGCATAAATATGCTGATCGCACTCGTAATGCGCATAATCAGGCACATGCATACCCACAGGATGGACACCAAAAATGGCAACAAGGCAACTGTACTAAAGCCAACGCATTACAAACTCAATATCTTGGCTGAGACACCACAGGCGAGACGACATGCGTGTGTAAAGCCTCTGGTAGATGCTCCAGGATCTTGCCTTCCCGGACGCGCTCACAATACGCTAGAACAGCTCGTCGAGTACGTGTTCATGGAGCTCACGGATGGCTCGAACAACAGTGCCAAGCGCGCATGCTGTGATTCCGTTGTCGCGCAGGAATTTGAGAAGATCTGTCTCTGCCGTAACGAAGCTTCCCGAGGAAATCGGGATCTTTCTCGTCGAGCTGGAAGCCGTCGTACAGGAACAAACCCATGCTCGCCACGAGCACTTTGTACTCGTGTTTGTCTTGTCGCGAGAGAGTTTGATAGCAATCCCCAGCACGGGGGTAGCACAGAGCGCCACTCGATCCAAATCTTGTGGATAGGCTTTTTGGCTGCCTTACGCAGCCCTTTAGACTTGGGCTGTGCAGTGGTAGTCGCCACTTGCGCTTGAACCGGTTCCGGTGCGATCAGTCCTGATGCCCTTAGCACGTTTTCCAACGAGGACACTCGCTCGAGTAGCATGCAATTTTGATCAATCACCCGCTTTACCAGGGCCTGCTGCACCATGAGCGCTTCCCGAAGCTCTGCGGTTGAATCATGTGCCGCAGCGTTCGGGACCACTGCTGATTTTTGTGACACGGCAAAGTGCATTTGCAGATATTCATGCCACACCATAAATTCTTCTTCTGTGACACTGCAAAATGCGAGACAGTGCCGAACGCGAGCTGCGAATCCACATTCGCTCGATGCTTGTATCGCCTTCATAGCCGGATAGTTCATCAGCACCGACGCCATCATAACTTCGAGAACTTGAGACTCGATATCACTGCATCCAGAAAATAGGACTGCTAGGATTTGATGTATCTTGCCACGAACCACTGGATCAAACGCGGATAAATCGAAATGCTGGACAGAATCGAGCACATCCCACCCACTCAGGGCCTTCGCAACTCTTTGATCTTCTTGTGTCGTGTTTACGATGTACGCGAAGGCCTTGTTCGTTGCAGTCATGCTCCATGCCCCACGACCTAGAATCCACTGTGGAAATGAGGGTCGCGTTCCCGTTGGAATGTCGCGCCCCACCTCGCCGGAACGAGTGAGAAGAAAGTCGCTCACGTATAGTAGAATCACCCGCACGCTTGTAAATGGTCGCGAGCAGCCGATTGATGTGACCGTGGACAGCGGGTGACGCGACGCCTGCCACTCGCGACAGCGTTTTAGCGCCAAGACCGGATGCGATCCCCAGTGCGCAATTTCTAGCTTCTTCATTTAAGAGATCACGTAGTGATATGCTCAACAGATCGTTTTCGTCGTCGATCGATTCTTGTAGTTGAGGAACTTGGCCAAAAACTGTACTCGCCATTCCGGTTTGCATGGCCATAGCCACGGCCAATGCGTTGATCGGGCACGACAGCACGGAGCCCTTGTCACGGAAGAGCGTGAGGCCCGTTTCATCCGCCGTCTTCGGTCGTGTGAAGCGCACGTACAGTGCGCCTCCAGGGTAAACCGAAATACTCGTTCCTTGAATGCCACTGAGATCCGAGCTGCGGCCAAACATACTTCTAAGCGCAGTTCACGAGAGATTGTAAATTCGACTTGCGACACGCAGGTGCTTTTTGGGCGACGATGCCACCACTTCTCTTCTTGCAGTACTTGCTCAATCTTCCGCCGACTACTCAGCGACAAGGCGATGTTGTGGGTACTTCGTGAGGAGCCACGCCTTGACATGACCAAAGTATCCGTTTGCCGTGTTGGTGGCCAATTTAGTGCCCCTTGTACCCTCACCAAACGCCAGGTAGATGGCAAACTTGTCCGTTACCACTGCAATGCCTCGCCCATCACGGGTGGTCTGAACTGCATCGTGTACATCGTCCAGTGACATCTCTTCGTCCTTGAGAAACCGGTAGAATGCACTGAGTGCTGTTGACTTGGCAGCGAGTGTGTTGCTTGGGAGGAGGTGCTCTGTTAAGCTCATGATATTGTTGTCCGACTCCGGCGATTCTTAACGAAATCTCCCTCGCCGTGTAACCTGCATACTTCTGCACTTTGGCTGCACGGTCGAAATCTTTGCGATATTTTTGCTGAAGGGAGATCATGCTATTTTTGGTTTGCCTTTTTGCATGTTGTGGTAAGATTCCGACGTTGTATGTCGGAACTTGTCGGAATGCTGTGTGTAACCCTAGTGGACGCAATATATTGGTCGAAAATGAACATAACCGTGATCCTATTGGACGTTTCAACACAATGGTGATTTGATTGGCTACATTGCTGATAGTGGAAATTTGCTCTCTTTCTTTTGTCGGCATCTTTGCAATATTCTACCATGCTTCCCACCCCTTTTTGACATGGACGCACAAATTGGCTCTCTTCTAGAGTGGCTAACACACGATTTCAATATCTACCCTATTATGGAGTGGACGCGCAAAATGGCTCAAATGCTCACCCGCTTTTGACAAAGTCTCTGATTGCTACACATGGGCCTCACTAGCGGGTTTCGTTGGGTCTTGCATCTGGTGTGTGCAACTGATCATGTGTTGTAGGTGGAAGTCGGTCAATCCATGGCTGTAGATGTGCCGGAATGCTGTAGGGCCGGTCGCATCTCTCCAGCCCCCTGTCTTGTTGAACCATCACTGGACAACGCCGATGTCCCGTGGCGCACTGGTAGTGAAGCAATTGCTGACAGCCCTTAACCCTGCCTTCTCCGAAAGGTTTTTGGCACGCTTCACATCGACGTCGGGGCCTGTGACTTGCTGATACTACCGGCAGTTCGTGCAACTTACTGTTGTCGCGTACCACGACAGCAGACACCGACTGTGACTCACAAAGGCGCACGGTGGGTCGGGTTTTGGACCCCGAGAAAAATGAATCTCCCCGAAGAGCACATTATCCCGTGTCACTTGACGCGGTCGTCTGTGTCGCCAAGTCGCCTCACCCCCACATCATAGTCACTGTCACTTGTACCCAAACTAGATGGTGAGCTCGATGAAAAGTCGGCGTGAAAATCTTCGTCTCTGGGTGGAGAATCACCGTCTCTGAGTGGAGAATTACCGTCTCTGATCGGAGAATCACCGATCTCAATGGCCTCAGGGTGTGTGTCTCTTCGAAGCGGAGGGATCTCGAGTTCTTGACTTTTATATCCGGTATCTTCCTTATCTTCTTCACAGTTGACTGGGGGTGGAAGGATGTGGGCTGGCTCTTCAACAACGGCAACTCCAGCGGCATCCACTTCACTACCGCCACCGTCGTCTTCACTATCACCCTCGTTGTCGGCATCGGTGTTGTCATTGTCGTTGACACCGACTGGGCCGTTTCCTTGGCGACGCCGCAGTCGATTAGCCTTGAGACGAGCGGCATGTTGATCGATCTTGAAGTCGGGGTTGGTGTAGTTTGTAAAGATGGGCAGCCTCTGATGGCGCTTTATGTGACCTTTCACCACCGCTTGCAACGGTCACATGCCTGTGCTTGCAAGGCAAGTGACCAGAAAAGTCCTCTGCTGAAAACTCATTCTGGCAGGTGAAGCAGAATGCCATCTGGAAAATTCCGTGTCAGTACGCCGTCAAGATGGAATTTTTCTAGGAAATTTCCAGTTGCTCAGGTGGTTGCTCTTGGTGGCTTAGGTGGCGAAGTACACTGTAGGGCTTCGTTGGCGTGGTGCGAGGGTTGGGTAAGTTGGGTGGATTGACAAGACTCCTCTTGACATGGAGCTTTGAAGCGAAAGTAGGGGTCGGTGAAATCTACAGTGAAAAAGACTTGTATTGAGGTGTTATAGCACCAGTCACCTCCGCCATTTGCGTGCCGCTGGCGATGACAGGACTTCATTATCGTTTCCTATCCGAAGCTCTCTGCTCTACTGGTGCGACGCACGTGCAACGGTAAGATTCTTGCACGTAAGATTCTTACACAATGCCATGTTGACAGGAACTCATATGTGGATTTTCAGAATGGAAGCCGATAACGTGTGTGAGCGGTGTAGGAACAACTTCCTGCACCGCCACGACAACTACACACGCCATCTACCCATATGCACTGGACCCCCCCCCAAAGGAAGTTTCGCAGTGGCTGCGATCGGTGGATTGCCGGAGCAAAACCCACATGGATCGCCACAAGGCTAGCAGCGACTGTCTAGACGACGTTGAAAGAGCGATCCATGCCGTCCAGCTCGCCGTTAACCGGCGCGCTGCCAACGCCGAACGACAGCGCAGCCACCGCATGAGAGCCAGGCAGATGGCTACACTGCAACTCTGGAGCCGGCGATTACGCCACCAACCATCACTCCTGCTACAAACACTCCGTCGATTATTCCGGAGGAGTTGCCGACGAACACTCTTGATGATTTCGACTTTTTCGGGGACGTGGCAGACTTCGACTGGAGGAACTCGTTAGGGGATAAATTTCGGTGGAGAAGACGAGTCAGTGAGTGACGCAATTATCCATGGTGACGAACAGAAAGGATGTCAAACATCACATACGACCGCTGGCGCTGGCACGACTTGAGTAATCTCCACGCCGACGTCGTCTTCTTCATCAGCCTCTTGCCTGGTTGGGGACTCGTGGATTTTCCAGGGACCGGACTGCGAGCATGTCGCTCACATTGGGTGCGTCCGAGACTTCAACATCGAGACCAGCGTTGAAGACCCTGTCAACTTTCGCTGTCCGCAGTTCCCATGCCCGTGTCGTTTCCCACCTGAGATCGAAGACTCAGAGAATCCGAATAACCTAAACTAATTAGTTTGGTGTTTCCTTCACCTTACATTGCGTTTTGGATTTTACTCATGGTACTTTTGAGGGTTACATCATTCTTTTGAGGGTGACCTGGTACTTTTAAGGGTGACGCCTCTGGAACATGTGCTGGGGCAACATTGCTAATGATGGTTCCATGATACCAATGATGGTTCCATGGTACCAATGAGAGTGACATGATACCAATGAGGGTGACTCCGTCAAAAATGAGGCGAAACCATTGAAGATGACAAGATACCCATGAGGGTGATACCGATAACAGTGACGTGTTCAATATTGCACACAGGCATTCTGCTCCGGTTAATCAGAGTCTTCGAGTCTCGAGTGACCTATTATCGCTGGAGCTTCGACTCCTAATCTCGCGCAGTACTTTGTTAACCGTAAGCTCCCCGGTAATCACCTGCCGCATGTCCAACTCAAATGAATCTGCGTCGTCGCTGTAGCGTTCGCGAATGAACTCTGCTATAGTCCTCATCCGCGATAGTCGCCTTCTGTGCGCTTTCCTTTCATGCGGCAGCATATCGACGCCTGCTCTGTATTGATGCGCTGCAGGATTGCTCGTCCAATATTGTTGCACGTAGTTACGCCACGATTTTGCCTCCGGAAGCTTCGATGTCAACTTTGTCGTGTCAATCAATGAGGCTGGAGCGCATTCGGTCTGCGATGCAGTTGCAACTGACATTCCGGGAATCGGCACCAATGTCCGGAGTGCGTCGTATACTGAGTCCTTCACGTGTTGCTTGATCTCATCGAGTAGGGTCGCATGATCCAATCTTTCGATCGACGGTTGTGAGGTGCCTTCTTCACAGACAATCTCGTTGGCACGATCGATCATGTCCGGCGCAAGCGAGTCACCCAGCTGACTCTCTTCCCGGTCAAGGACATCGTCGAGAAGGTACCTGACGATGGTTTCGCTTTGCTCGTTTTCCGACCAGCCGGCCCACCACTTGACCAGCTTGAGCGACCACCGCGAGCGCTCGGGAGCAAACATGAAGCGGTACTGGGCACCCCCCCCCGTCGGAAGCAGTGTGACGTAAACCAAACCGAGTCGCCGAGGTCGTCTTCGTTGATACCGCAAGCAGCGGCTACCACGTTCAAGACCTGTGAAAGTTTGACTCTGTCATTGGACTTCCCCACCTTACGCCAACTTTGTCGTACACGTCGTTCGCCACATCATGTGCGCTGCACTGCCGTCGCCGCTTGATTGCACCACGTGGTATATTGGTCAACGAGAAAAGCGCATACTCTTCTTGTCGCCAGCTGTGATGATGCACAGTGTTCGCATTGATGGTTTGCTGTAATGCCACGATAGTGCTGCGCGGAGTTTTTCTGCTCGCCATTGACTTTGGCTGCCTTCGGCGAGTCTGTTGATGTATGCTGCAATGACGCTCGGTAACTCGACAAAGCGTTGCTCGAGTGGGTTTGGGAACCCCTGCTCGTTACAAAAGTCTACGAAACGACGCAAGCTTCCCATGTAGTCTGCCCGCGTCCGCTCTTCAAGGCGCTGGTCGGCGAGCTTTGTTGCCGCCAATGCATCCTGGTAGAGGCAGTTGTCTGTCTCGAGTTCCATTCGACGAAATCTGTAAATGACCCAGGTCCACATGCGTGTCATGCTACACACGCTATGGTGTTGTCACCCTCTAAGGTACCCGTCACCCTCAAGGGTACCATCATGCCACCCTCAATCGTACCGTCCTGTCACGCCCATTGGTACCAAGAGTTGGCCTGGCCTTTTGCACCATATGCGACTCCTGTACCGGTTGATGTACCGGAAATTTGGCACAGCCGTTTCCCAATAAACACGGTCTGATTCGCCAATCATTTTGGTTTATTCTCTGATCACTTACTGTTGTTTTTTAGCCAATCAACATCTGTCGCACGAGCGATAAATTTCGGCGCACTGGTGGGAGAAGTCCTGCTTCGTTTTCATGCCGCAACGAGAGAACCGCGACGACCCGACAGATTACTGACGTTGTCAGGTGTACCAGAACGCTGGCAAGCAATAGGATGGAGGGGGACTCGAAAATGATGCAGCGTGCCCAACATCCAGACTACGAGTCGCAGCTGAATGTGCAAGCGTCTGCTATGACTTAATCGATTGCATTTTGGGTGAGCCACAAGATTGAGAATTGATTCGGTTGGATCAGCGCCCACGAACCCGATCTCGAGAACGTACAGAGCTGATGATCAAGTTGCCAAGCGGCAAAGCCCACTCTGGTACGATCCCAATATTATTCGAATTCTATACTCAGATACTCCATTTTTCTTATCTTTAGGTTTCGAACACCCCTTCGTCCTGTTGCGAGTGACGACACGCGGTGGAGCTCCACAGTTATGATGGTGATTGGTACCTACAGCTGATCGAGTTTCTTGACCCCGACGATGACGCGCTGATCTTCTTCCGACGGCCCCAGCAACCAAGCGTCTGTGCACGCTGCTCGAAGACTTGAAGAATGGCGAGTTGGTCGCGAAGAAGATCCAAGCCCCAACTCCATTTGGGGAGTGCGCGCTGTTTGATGCGCTCATCGCCTCGTTCTGCTTCCACGCAGTATCTTCGTAAGTATATATTTTGATTTGATATCCAAGTCTAAATAATATGTGATTCTTATCCGCTGAAGTTTTAGACCTAGCCGCCCAAACTATGGCTAACGCCAACTTCGAGTCAAATGTATCCAAAATCCAGGAGGGGCGCGTCCTTTTCTGCGCCGAAAAGCAAGCTACGAGTTGTTCAAGGTAGAAAGCACCACACGCCTCTGTGGACTCAGAGGGAGGATCTGCGGATCGAGTGCTCAAGCGAGTCCTTGTCGCTGACAAAGTCGACCATCCCACCGGCGTCAAACCAGGCCGAGAAGTTGTCCAATATGGCCCGAGTTGCGATTGGTACGGAGCGCCACTCACTGCGGCCTATCGCAGTCGAGGCCGTACTTTATGTCGAGTGGAACAGTTCTCTTGGAACGTAAAGTTAGTCGACGAGTGTCTTGAAGACAATGCATGCAGGTTTGCGACAGACTTATCGTAGGTCAGAAACCCGACCTAGTCGGGGATCAATCAATTATGGACGATTCTAATGCCATCGGCTTCATCCTGTCGCACGCTGTACCATCAAGCGCCGGCGTTCAAAGCTAAAGTGGATATCATCCAAGCATGGCTCAAGTTTCTTCCATTATCTGATCCGTGCAGTTCTAGCGTCTGGCGGTGACGCAAGTGACATTATCGATATCCATTGTATCATCCACAAGATCGAGCTGCTAATGGGTCATCGTCTACTCGTCGTAAACCAGCAGCATGAGATAGCAAAGATAATTGAGGAGGCGAATGATGAGTGTAGTCAAAAGGCTCCAGAGATTTGGCCGTGATTTTCATCAACTTCAACATGAAAGTGTGGGTGATTGCCCAGAGCGACAACGCATCGCGCTATCAGAATGCGTGTATAAGTCTGTTGCTTTTGATCGCCTGCGCGAACGGAATTTCATTTGAGAGATACGAGAATAAGGATACTCAAGATGGCGATGGACGCAATTCGCGCCCTCGCGACGTTTTCTCTATGGCGACGGTACGTCAAGTCACAGGTCGTGTTATCTCTGTAGTACTAAATCTGTGCTGGAGTCGATTTCGTTGTCGCAGAACCTGGGCGTCGCGTTTATGCATAGCATTTGGAACGACTCACGAGCTTGGAGTATCTGGATGATTGGACAAAGAGCCATACTCGCGAAACTCAAGAATAGAGGATCATTACCAAAGCCGTTTATGCGCAAAAGTCGTGCGCGAGATTGCACTCCGGGAGCTGCTACACACGTGTCGGCACGCTACCAAGCAAGCGCTGTCGATGGGCCGGTGTCGACTGCGAACACCTTCTCTTGAAAGAGTCTTAAAGATCGATTTCATGTCGCCGTGGTTCCAGCTCAAAAATAATTCGAACGTCTCAGATAATTCGACATTTCGTCGCTTAGTTGTAGGAGGGAGATCGAAGCACATGGGAGGGACTTTTGGTGCACGTATTCGAGTATGTCGGTAATGTAGCCCACTTTATATTACTGATTGGTTTGCACGCCGGATCCAGTCAGAGATGACAGGCTCGTTTGGTAGCGCATAAAAACCGTAATGTTGCTCATCCTTCTTCATAACATGCGTCTGGCTGTGACCAAGTAAGTGCGATGTTAACCCTTTAAATCAAATAGGCACTTTGGTTGTCTCGAAGAGAGTGCTATGTGGCGAGACTTGTCCAACCGAGGGATACGCAAGCACTTGGCTACAGCAAAATGGCCAACGCGTCTCTTCATTGTGTGTGTCCAACCGAACGGAATCTGAGGGCGAAGATGCTTGTGCAATCCTTCCAGGATATTTCCCCATCGGCAAATTCGAGAGTGTCCGTACAAAACAATGGTGAATACAAGGCGCTCGTGCGATGGGAGGACTCATGGGAGCAAGTGGCCCATGTTTGTCCTAGAATCGAGTTGAACACCAGGTGGGCTCACGCCAGGAGCGTTAGTTAATGCTACTCGGAGAAGCCTTACCACCCTCCTGCTCAAGCATTGCACTACGGACAATACACGAATTTGGTAGCCTACCACTCATCATCACGCTCTGTGATCACCATTCTCAACACCTAGTTGTGGTAGAACAAATAAATTGTACATCAGGGGATTGAATGGGTCAACAAAAATGCAATGTGAATTGTATTTTTTTTGATAAATTGCGTCGATCGTGGCTGAGTCACACATGGCACGGGGGATGCAGACTCAGCGAGCGTTCTCTGGGTTCCATGGGTGACTCGTCTTCTTGATCACATTAGTAAGACTTGTGTTGAGAACTGTTATTTTTGTCGTCTCCACACGACTATGCCGTAGTCCAACAGGAATCGATTCGCGACCGTGTGTCGGCGAGCAACGACAGAAGGGGCGAAGCTGGGCGAGCGTTCTCTGGGTGACTCGTCTTCTTGATCACATCAGTAAGACTTGTGTTGAGAACTGTTATTTTTGTCGTCTCCACACGACTATGCCGTAGTCCAACAGGAATCGATTCGCGACCGTGTGTCGGCGAGCAACGACAGAAGGAGCGAAGCTGGGCGTGCAAACTTGCTCGTCAGAGCGGTTGGGATGAACTGGCCGTGATGCGGTCAATGACACGGAGCAGTGGACCCGTCGTCTGTCCAGATGGATGCTCGGCACAATTTGATGTGCTGCGCCAAATCGAGGGATGAAGGCGGGAGAACATGAGCTAACTTCGTACACTGGCGGAGTAGAGAATCGAATGAAGCAAGGCGACCGCGTCCACGATTTGTCGCTGCACCCCAGTCACTGCCGTGGACCTCTCTATGGAGAGCGACTGAGTCCCACGGCCGTGGCTCGAATGGAGATGGAGCTGACAGATCGATGACCTTCGGCGGTCCTGACGACATAACATCTGGTGATGGAGGAAGTGATGAAGCGGCACGTCAGTGAGATTCGCGACAGCGAGATCGACACGTGCGTGGGGATTGAGTTGACAGACCATGTGAAGCCACGGTGACTTGGTTGTACGGTTCCTGGAGATCGACGGGTGACTCCGAGCCTGGCAATAAGCGGGGAGAGTCGTCATTAAGCAGCGTCCCGGCCAGCGCCGTTACCAGCGCCCGGGAACGTCGAAAAATCACCGTCGCTGAACACATCCGGTAGAGATGTGACGGCCGGAGATGTAACCGCCAGATCCAGAAACAGTGCGGGAACGTCTGCCTCCGCCGTAAGCAAGCAACAGCCGAGACAGCTCCAAAAATCTGCTGCATGAGGCGACCGCGCGAATACTCGATGACGAGCGTGTCGACTCAACGATACGGCCATGTTGTTCGCGCTACAAACCGCAAGCACCGCGAGGCGAGCCAGAAGGCGAAGCTGCTGCCTTTAGCCTGGATCATGCCTGGATCTCCTAACCCATCGTGCCGCCAAAGTATTGGCAACGCACGTTTGCTCAGACGCACACCACGCTTGACACTCGGAACGCAGCTGCTTCTTCAAGCCGAAAGCGAGCTACGCTCCGAGTGTCAAGCGCGGATGATCCGGGAGCAACGACACTTCAGCGACACTTGGGTGTGGACTGAACGTGGACCCGAACCTCCAAATCTCGGAGCGAACGTCGGGAATGACTTGATCGTCTATTTCCTCGCGGAGGCTGGCGCACGTCTTATCCACCGCCAGTATCCTACAAACATGTGTGACTCGCTCTGTCTGAACAAGGCGCAAGATGATCTGAGAGACATTCGGAGAATGAACCATAGCAAATCAGGCGAGATTGTATTTGGCAAATCAGGCAAGACAGGTCGTATGGTGGTGTAATCGCCAGAGTGAGTGCAGAAAGATGCGTGGCCAGCAGCCAGCTGGTCTGCTAGAGTACTTACGCTAACGATTCACAAACGCAACCAGCACGTCCGCGGAGAGGGCAGGTAGACTCGTCCTGTGTCTGATCCCACCACCAAGCGCCAAGCGATCGGCGAGTGGCAAGAATCCCGAACCCAGGAGACCATAAACCTCCTGGTCAAGAACCTCTCGAATACATTCCAAGTGACCACGGTTCGTGGCGTCAGAGACGAAGACATCGGTGCGTAACGTCAGTGACCGTTGCCGTTGTTGACATCACGCCCCACCATGACAAGTGATAGCGCTTGTGCTTCATAAACGATCCATCTGTTTCGCGGTCTTCACATGATACGCCAAGCGAGCTACGACACTGATGCCATCCGTCAATTGTACTTCAGCCATTAATGACTTTGCCGCAATCATTGGTTTGGCTTTGGCAACCACTCGTGCCGACGCAAGTGAAGCAGCTTGTTTTGCGGTGGGCTTGGCGATACTGCTGCACCCGACGTGACGTATGTCGTATGAAGAAACGTTGTAGCCCTTGACGTTCTTGCCTGGGCTGAGAACGAGACTGATGAAGAAGGTGCAGGGAGTTGAGCTTGTACACACCATCGTGTATTTGTGGCCGCCGTTACTCTTAGTATCGACTCGCGCTTGCTTGCCCATCGCCAGAGCCAGATCTTTGACGAAACGGGTTGCTGCCTTTCGGTTCGCGAAATCTTGATCCTTTAGCTCAGCTCGCCCGTTGAGAACTTCTAACGCAGCCACCGCTTGACTCTCTTCACGAACATCGACACTTCGATCGCCAAACGAAGAGCCAACTGGATGGAGAGGTGCGCAGTCCATGGTCGAATCCGCAGCATCGTTGGCTGCAGCCGGAGGCGTTGGCATGTCGCCTTGTATAGGTGAGGCTGGCTGAATACCGGCTTCCTGCTCCGTTTGCACTTGTTCTAGCACAGGCAATGCTGCTTGGACTCTGTTCAAAGCGACGTGTTCTTAACAGGTTACCATATTTACATCAGGGCTACCATATTTTGTCGATGAGTGGTCTACACCAGAGTTTTGTGGTACAGATTCGGACGTTTTGTTATGACAGGCATTCCATACTCTAATTACCTTCTCGGCGATAGACTTTCTCTTTAGCTCGGCGGAGCACTACGTGTGGTAGAGTGGGTAGGCTAAAACGGCACAGCGACTGCCTGAGATCGCCTAACCACACCCACACAGACCTTGTAGTTCTTGGTTCTGGGATGATCCCCGCTGACGTTAACACTCCGCGTTTGATGTACTCGCTGTAGGGAATGAACCGTGGGGTTCTTGACTGCAATAGTCTCTTGTTGAACCAGGAGGTCGTGAATCTCCTGATTCCCAGTACTTGATCCGTCGGTAGGCCGTACCAACGAGATGACTGGATGGGGGGGGGGTCAAAAGGGACCAGCAAACACACTACTCGTACGTAGGTGCCTGGTATTTTGTTGCAAACGAACGTAATCGCC
>JAADWC010000223.1:0-13878 GCA_023336095.1 Pythium pectinolyticum | reverse complement strand
TTCAATGAAGATTGCCCCTTTAACGTACCCTTTCAAAAACGATTGGTGCATATCAATCATCTTCGAAAGGTTCTCCAATTTGGTCTAGGGTTATTCCAATTCGATCCTTGGGTTACACCAATTCGGTCTGGAAATGGTGTATGTATCACACTGTGATTCACAGTGATGGATGGATTTTGTTTAGTGTACTGACGTGGGATAATGATGTGGCCAGAGTGCACTGGATCCACCGCTGGACCTTTCAAGCGACGAGTACCAGTACTAACAGTACTGTACTCGTACTGTTAGTGGAATAGACGCCGTATTTACCACGTCAAAGTTTGACGGTCAAACGCCTCGTCGCGGTTTGATGTTCTTCAAGAACCGAGGAAATGCCCGGTATGAAAAACAGATCTGTTTTTCACATGCTATATCTGCTTGCAGATATAGCATGTGATTTTGACTGCATCAAACCGTTAAGCACTCGGGGAGAACTAAGCGTCGTCCCCGCGAACCGGACAGAGCCCGGCGGCTACCGCCAAACAGCATTGCAGAGTATTACAGTGCCACAATCGATAGAGGTGCAAGGAATCTATCCATTGCTCACGCTTCAGAACTTTGAGTGCTCTATCCCTTTATGTCTGTGTAGCCAATATACCTCATCATCAAAAAACTTCGCGTCTGCCGTCTCACCGTAATTGTGGTCGCAAACTGCAAACTTGCTGTTGCCCCTCTCCTCAAGAAATGCGTAATCCTACATGTATTCACCACTTTTGCTGCAACGCTGCCGCAGCAACATCATGGGTTGCAGCAAAAATAGTGAATACATGTAGTACACATACAGTATCATGCATTGCATTTTTAGTACGAGCAGAGCAGGAGGGGGTACACAGATGAAGACTCGTTACAAGACACGTGAATCAAATCTGAGTGCTGCAGTTTGAGGTTGCCATTCTTGATGGTGACTATCACTCTGTATGTTGAAGTGGCTTTGGGATATATTACAAAACTGGATCTGGATGTTTTCAAAATATCCAAAGTTGTCAAATGATTTGCTATTTTGGACTTTGCGCGATCGAAAGCCTGGCAGTCTCCCTTTCTTGGAGCCGAAATCGAGCGGCTTGCGCACCGAAAACAAAAAAAAAGGTGGGACACGGCCTTGACCGAGAGATCCCTTTTCTACGGTCCGGATCTTGTTGCCACCCCGACAAGTACAGTATCAAGCACGTGGGTGCAGACATATCCTGTTCTGGAATTTGCCTGGAGCTCAGTCCGCGCTGAAGACCATCGGCACGACGTGCGGCACATGAGATTGAATTTCCGTATCAAAATTCACATCATGACTGAGTCTGGGAACAATCTGCGAGATCCGTAAATGCACTTTTGTCACTTTTTTAAAAGTGACAAAAGTGCATTTACGGATCTCGCAGATTGTTCCCAGACTCAGTCATGATGTAATTAAAATTGGGAAGCTCACACGTGAGTTCGTAGCCCCAACCGGCGAGGACGAACCGTTTCACGTGCCATTCTGATGCGGTTTCGCTCACTTCACCGTTGTTGAAATACACAAGTGCCCCATTCCCACCATATTTACACTCTCCGAACAGCAGACACGGCTTACTATACTTGTTTCGCCCTTCCTTGTCCCACAAGAGAATGTGCCGAGTCTTGGACGCGATCTTCACAGGCAGACCAAGGCTATTGGAGAGTGCGTCGGCCATCAAGTCCCGATTCTCCTCCTCATCAAGTGTGGATGCGGCAACAGCTCTGCTTACGTCCCACATACTCGCATACAGCTCATCCATTTGAGCCAGCAGCGCATCTACTTTGGCAGCATCCGCTTCTTTTGTCTCGAGAATGTTGTCGGGATCGCACAATTGGAGCCCAAACTTGCGCAGTTGCGGCACCTCATCCAGAGACACGTCTTTCATCTCGTCGCATTTGAAATGATCCGCGGTCAGATTCTGAAAGATCCGCACCACAACTTGGCCGTGGACCTTGCGCATGTGCGCCACGAGACGCCACAGCACGCGCTTGAGGAATACGGTAACGGGCTGCAACTTGGCTGTGATGACCTCCGCGTGGCTAGCTTTTGCACTCTTGACTTCTCGCTTGAGCAAGTCTGCAAAGCTGAGCAATCCACTTTCGATGGGTAAAGCCGAGTACGCGGATCTCTGAAATGGAGAGCCACGCTGTGTCGATCGCTCGTAGCGTAGCCTCAGAAATGTCGTTGTCGTGGAGAGAGACTCTCGTGAGTCGTAGGAATTGCCTGCATCGACTTGGTCTTGAATGGCGCACCTTCATCCCGGATACCATTTTCAAAGAGATCTAACGCCACCAGAGGGCTAGGAAAATATTTATTGTTTATTGATTGTTGGCGAAAACCGAAAACAATCAATTATTGGGACAATATTTGCACAATATTGGCACCCAATTATTGCCCACAACGAATGCTGACCACTGCGTAGAAAACACTTCGTGCGGTAGAATTTCTTCATGCAATACGCTACATTTATTCACCATTGGCACATGGAAGGCTTTTGGGCTTGTATCGCAACCTATAGGAGACGAAGCGTTCAGCAGTCGGATAGATATATACCAAAGCACCCGGTCTATTTAGAACTCCAAAACGCTGGCCAGCCTTCGCATGAGCCGAAGGTTCGATTTGCATCGATTTGCGACAGAGTTAGGGGGAAATATAGTTTTTACGGGAACGGAGAGCTGTGGGTCAGTTGAGAATTCTCGCGACAAGCTCCCGTTCCAACCTCCATCATGCCTGTGCACGCTCTTGCCAAGCCCACCATGTTCGTTACCGCCAGCTTCGCTTACGGCGTCGCCGATGAGGATGCGGATCACGCCGGCGACGTCTCTTTCTCGTTGGTACCCAGCGGCTTGCTGGTGGACGCAGCTGCGGCGTCGATTTTGTTGCCGATGGCACAGTTATGCCTACGCATGGTAACGGAAGTAGAAGCGTCTAGTGGCATTGCTACCTTTGTTGGCAGCTACGTCTGTGTTGCTCGGGCCGTGCCAGCAGCTGGTGTTCAGTGGAACTATGGCATCGTCACCGCCTACCAGTGGTCGGAAGCGAGCGCCACAGGGAACGTCACGAGATCAAGTTCGACCCGTCCGCTATCCAAGTCGTGGCCGTTGAGACGTATCTGTTCGCGGCATGTCGGGGCCAGATGATCCTGAACACTATACCAGGAGAGATGCGCGATGCAAACGTAGGCGTGTACGGAAATTTTAACGGCATCGGGCGCCCGGCTTCACGCCATCCAAGGATCTCATTTCAGCGGGCGGAACTCGAGTATACCACGGATGGCTGTACGACTCCTTCACAGCCCGTGTCCGTAAGGTATCAACCAAGTACGCGCAGGACTACATCTACTACAAGCTCCTGCGCCACAGACTTCCCAAGAACCTGCGCTTGGGCTCATCGCTGTTTGACGAAGCCAATGCGGTCGGTCCACAACCTGTTGCGTCTCTGTTCGTCGGTCCTGGACGCAGTCGAGCCCGCCACTGCTAGTGGCAGCTCGAGTGAAGACGAGCCTGCTCCATCACCACCGAAGCGTGCGCGCACGACCGCCGCGACGCCGCGTCCGTTGACTGAGCCGCACAGCAGCTTACACGGCTCACTGGGTACTGAGTTCGAGGCGATGCTACACGCCCACGCCCACGCCCGCGAGGCGCGCGATGGCATTACTAGCAAACATCGCAGCCAGTTTCGACCATCCACGGTCCAGACGTCTCTTCACCAGTCGCTTGCAAACGATACGTGCACCGTTTTGCCTCCCGAGGTTTTGCTGGAGTCGTTGCAGGCTCATGTTAGCACCCTGCTGTTCCTCCTCCACCCTGCGATTCCCCGGCTGCTGTACGGCTAGGACTTTGGTCTCCGTGGACTTTCCGTCTCGCATTTTGATCGCCTGTCCGACGAGGGTCGTGTGGGGGCCGCCCGACTGTACGATATGACGGACTTCTCGCACAAAAACAAGTTGCCCCCCGGCGACGGACCCAACGTCGGTGAACGGCGTCATCCAATGTCTCGACGGGTTGCTTGGTGTCTGCCAGCGCCTTTTTCGTTCTGAAGAGGAAGACCTCGTACTCGCCGCTCGGCGGCTGCTCACGATCGCTTCGTCACCAAACTTCATGACCGGAGCTGCTGTGGTTAGACTGGTCACCTGGAGTGATGGGCGTTTCGAGCACTTTCGCTCGTTAGTAGCGGCCGGCCACTGGGACCAAGCTGCAGTCGTTTGTCTCGACTTCGACGTGGACCACCCAGCTTTTTTCCCGGCTGCAGTACGGTTTGACGGAGATGCACCTGCTTGAGCTGCAGGTCGCCGCTACCCATACCAGACCAACGCCGACGCAGCCGCACAGTTGCAGCACGCGCACCCAACAGCCGCGCGTCGCTCCTCTTCCCACCACAGTTCTCGCCTTGATTCCGTCTGAGGGTGGCAAATCACTGTGCATGCGCTTCCTCTCACGCCACGGTTGCCGCGGTCGTAATGGTGGCTGCTTCATCGACGCGCGCGGGCATTTCGTGCCTGACAGCTTGCGCAAGCTGGTAAAGGACCACATCTGGACACATCTTGGCGGATTGAAGGCGGAGTTTGCGCACCTATGACTCGCTCGGTCGCCTACGGTGCGCCCGACTCCGGTGGCCAGCATGCAGCGACGATACCGTGTTACTGTTACCGTGGAAAAGGCTTTGGTGCGCCTTCTTGGTGCCACGGGCGAGACCAACGTCGCCTCTGCATTTATGCGCGTCGGTCTTCACCTCGAGTCGGCACCAGTCGGTGACGCGTACACGGTCTCGAGTCACGCGATGCTCACGCCGTCCACGTCGTCCGTCGACGGCAAGCCGCGTGCGAATACTGGCGATAGCAGTACTTATGAGGCGTCGTTCTCGACACTGGCGTCGTCGGATGCGCCGTCCCATGCTGAACGGGGCGACAGTGCCTCTAGTCCACTGTAGACCTACACCGGGTACGGGTTTATAGCGAGTTCATCCGCTGCACCCACGTCACGCTCGCGGATTTTGTGCGGCTTATTCGCGACGAGACGCCGTCCGATCCCCGGCCGAACAAAAGTTTGAGCGTGCCAGATCATCTTCCGGCGTAGGCGAGCTATGCTCATCGAGATGTGTGGAAGGTGATCGTTTCGTCCGGCATGCGACCACAATGGCACGACTCGCTGCCACGTCAGTCTACTTGCCCGTCCAATCATGGGTCCGCCGCATTTGCGATGCCACTACTGCTGCGTCACCTGCGCAAAGGGCAAGATGCCGGCCAGTATCTCATTCTTGAGAGCTCCCTGGCATCCGTGCTCGGCGTCTTTGCCAGTCCGTTCGGTGCCGTGGCAAAGGAGGGCTCGTCGCTTACCGTCGACGCCCGCTTGATCCACGACCTCTCCTTTCCGGCAGGAGCATCTGTCAACGACAATAGGGTGCCGCTGGACATCGCCGTCGCGTACGACGGACCGGCCACCATTGCCAAGTGCGTCCTCGAGGTAGAGCAGCATCAACCTGGGTCGGCTCGGCTTTTTCTGGCGATGCCAACAGTGCCTTTCGCAACATTCCCATACATGCGGACCACGTGCACTTGATTGCCGGCTCTGTGCCTGAGCTCGGCATCGTGGTCATTGACCAGTGTTGTCCATTTGGATGGACCAACTCGCCCGCAGCGTACTGGGTGGCCGGCGGCCTCATCAAGCATCGTCATGGTCATGGCACTCCGCTGGGCGAGGCGGCGCCATTCCACAGCTCGGCCTGGTGCAACTGCGTCGAGCCCGATGTGGCCACACGCCTCGACGAAGCCGAGCTGTCGTTGCGCAGTTTCATGACCGCCGTCCTCGGTCCGGCGGCGTGCAATGAGCTCAAGTTCACGACGTGGCACTGCACCGGGAAATCACTGGTTCTCATCTGGGACCTCGATGCGCTTACCGGGTCCATGCCCCAGACGAAGCTGCACAAGGCACTGTCTCGTCTTTCGGCGATGCGTGGACGTCCGTCGACTACGCGCACGGAGCTTCACCCACTTCTGGGCAGCCTTCGGCACGTGACCACGTGTGTACCAGCTGCGCTACCGTTTTTGCAACGCCTCGCGTCTAAATCGCGTGGACAGTGGCGGGTACGACGCATCGCCCTCGATGCCGCGGCCCACGACGATCTCACCTGGTTCGACTTTATGCTGCACCATGCCCAGTTTAACACCATCAACCTCGAGCAACTGCTTGGCGTCCAGGACGTCGCCACCAAGATCTTCATGGACGCCAGTGACGTTGGCCTCTGCGTCGTCAATGCCGCCGCCAAGGAATTCGTTCAAGTTCGCTACACTGCGCACGAGTGTGCCGACATCGCCAGTGCATCCACTGGGGTGTCAACGGCCCTCACCATCAACGTCCGTGAGCTGATGAGCGTCGCCTTCGCGGCTGTTGCTTGGGGTCCACGCTGGTCCGCGCTTCCGCATCAGCGCCCCACGCACATCTGCTGCAGGATCGATAACACCGCCGCCGTGGCCTGGAACAACCGACGGACCAGCCATGCGCCACGCGCCCAGGTCCTCGAAGTCAAGCACAACGTTTTATTTAGTGCTACGCACGTGGCGGGCGTCGACAACGTGCTGGCGGACGCCGGCAGCAGGGTGTGGGCTTCCGAGTCACACCACAAGTTGTTATCTAACTTGGTCTGTGGCTGGCGACAGGTCCACCTGCCACCGTGCTCTCGCGATCTCTCCACAGTATGGCGTCGGCTCTCCGTGCACACGCGCTCGCAGCGTCTTTACGCTAGGCGTACGGATCCGCGTGACGATCATGGGAGTCGTGGTGTGTGTTCATGACAACTGCACCTTGGCTGTCAGCGACGGATGGGCGTCGGAACACCATACGCATTAGCGAGTTTGCCGATTTTCTTTGGTGGCGCGGCATGAACAAGCAGGCGCGCGGCAACACTCACAGTACCATCGCGTCGAAGATCTGCGCGATTCGTTGGTTCCACCGGTTTGAACTCGGCTACGAGCCGCCACTCGATGCCGGGTATGCGCTACTCATGCGCGGCATTCGCCGTTCCAGTGCTCCCGTCCGCAAGCGCCAGCTACTGACACCTCGCATGCTCCGCATCATCTACGGCCGCTTCTGTCTCATCTTGCCGCGCGCCTGTCTGTTGTGGGGCGGTCTGGCTCCGGCGTATTTCTTTCTGCTCCGGCGGTCGGAGTATTTGTTCGACGGCCGACACACGTCGCAGTTTATACTCAAGCTTGAAGACATCCATTTCTTTGACGCGAGCGGCGAGCGGTGCCGCATGAAAAAGGCGACGGTCGTCGGCGTGCGGCTCCGTGGTGCAAAAATTTACCAGTTTGGACGGCTCGAGTGGCGGTTCCAACACGCGTCAGGCGATCGCGTATTGTGCCCCGTGGCAGCCGCAAGAATGATCGTCGAGGCGGCAAAGATGTACGGCACAATGGGACACGAGCCAGCGCTTCGGACGCGCAGCACCGAGGGGATCTCCGCCAGTGAGGTGAACACGCTTATAAACGTCGCGGCACGGGCCGTGGAAGACGATCCAGAGTAGTTCTCGACGCACTCGGTGCGTATCGGCGGTGCCACGCAACTCCTCAATGCCGGTGCAGACACACTGGTGATCAAGCTCTTGGGACGATGGCTCTCCAATTTATTCGAGGAGTACCCAGTCCTTGATCAACGCGGGACGACGGGCGTCTCGCAGTTGATGGTGTGACGAGCGGGCGTCTCGCCGTGCATGGTGTGACGTGACGGCGACGACGCAGCGCATGGACGACCACAAAGCAGCAGCAGGCGGCCGTACAGCCCAGGCAACAACACGCACGACAAGCAAAGCCAAGTTCAACGTCCATCACCAAACTCCAGGCGTTTTCGTGCAACCAAACATGGCACAGTACTTAGCCACAGCGCTCGACTCGCCTCACCGGAGTGGTTACCGTTTATCGGCTGCCAATCACGCGGGGAAATCCCAGAACGAGGAGGGGTCAAGACGCATCACACGGCACACAACAGTCGTACGCGATGTCAGCGCCTGAGCTGCTGAAGCACCGCCGCGCGTGGAAGAAGAAACTACAGCACACCAACAGACGGCGAGCGAGAGAGAGTTGGCCACAAGCGAGACGAGAACGTGACCAAGGGCCAGTGGTGGGCGATGCCGACGGGAAGACTCGACGCCATCGGCACTCCTGGAAGCGCTGCGGCGGAGTGGCATGGGGCACCGCCACACCACTTCCCGTAAGTGCTCAATGGAAGTCTTCTCTTTGCCTCCAATGCTGAAGTTTAAGAGAAAGGTTCGATTTGCATCGATTTGCTACAGAGGAGCAATGAGGGGAAATCTAGTTTTTACGGGAACGGAGGGCTGTAGGTCAGTTGAGAATTCTCCGTACCCACCACACCACCCCGTAAGTGCTCAATGGAAGTCTTCTCTTTGCCCCCAATGCTGAAGTTTAAGTGAAAACCACAGCCAACTAGGGGTGAGTTGAGCCAGAAACCCTTCAAAAGCGAAAACAACCGTAGAACTCTGCAGCAGTGGACTTTGAGACTCTGACTTAGAGAGTCTGTCCATACTGAGAGCTTTTCTGGTCATGACGTTGACTGGAATTGATACTGTCTGACAATATTGCAGTATTGTGGAGGAAAAACAATAATTGCAATATTACAATAACAATATTTTTTTTACTAACCCCTGCCACAAGATGCGGCAACTTGCTCGCATTCGCTACGAGTATATCGGCTAGTGCGATTGCGCCAGTGTCACCTAGACGATTGTGACCGAGATCAACGGACCGAAGAACTACGGGTGTTGAAGAGAGTGCGATGTACGCAAGCAGCGTCTAAATTTGGTCGCCAACAATGCTGCCGTTGCTCAGGTCGAGTCCTTTGATGCTATGCAGCGTCTTTTTGTTCTTGGTGATGTCTTTCTGAGTCGCCACAAGTGGTCGCAGCCCGTCGATCGTGAGCTTCACTATTTAGTTGATGATTGGTCACCATTTCTCTCTCTCTCTTTCTTTCTTTCTTTCTTCGTGATGTTGGAGCGCTGTCTGTCGCTGAGTGGTGTTGGTGGCGCGATGCAATGTGTGTTTTTTTCACAGGCAAACCGTCTAAGCTGTACAACCACCAGCAAGCGCCATCCTACCCCCACAAGATCGCGTTAGACGGAGAAAAGCGTCCACCAAACGCGCGAGAAGATCGGATCTCTGCTACACTGTCCTCCGCAAGCTGCTTCCCACGACTCAGAGATTGCTTGTTAAAATAGCAGCAAGTTTTCGTTATGTGGCAACTCGACGTCGCAGTAAAGGTAACCTAATGCAAGATGAGTCTGTTGGGCTAGGATGGATGGATATACAGGTTCAAGTAACACCGCCATGTTGAGGTCTAGCATCTAGCTGGGAATCTCACACGTGAGCTCGTAACCCGAATCGATCTCACCATCTTCCGAATCGTATTCATCGAATAATTCCTCTTCGACGTACCAATCGTAACGGGTGATACGGACAGGCAACCCAAGGTTTTTCGTGAGTGCCGCGCCCATCACTCTCAATTGATCCTCGCGCATGCCGTCGGACGAAGCCGTGATGGCGTCGCTCGTGTCCGACAAACACGCAAACAGCTCAATCATTTGAGCCAGCAGCGCGTCCAGCTTGGCAGTATCCGCTGCTTTCGTCCCAAGAACATCCTCGGGGTCGCATATCCCCATTCAAGCCGTAAAATATCCAACGGAGACACTTCTCGCATCTCCCAGGTCTCGACAAGCATCTTGGTCGGATTCTTGAAAAATCGCAGCACTACTTTGTCGCGAACTTCACGATCATGAGCCACCAGTCGCCACAGTGTGATCTTGAGAAAGGTGGTCAGCGGCTGAAGTTTTTTGTTGATCATTTCGGCGCGCGCTGCTTCAGCTCGTGCGATTTCCTCAACTCGAGCGGCTTCCGCGCGCGCGATTTCTTCAACTCGAGCGGCTTCCGCACGCGCGATTTCCTCAACTCGAGCGGCTTCTGCCCGTTTGCGGGCTGCTTCTGCGCGTGCTATTTCCTCGGCGCGGGCGACTTTGATGGCTTTGACTTCGCGCTTGAGCAGGTCCCCGAAACTTAGAGATTCACTTTCGGTAGGGAGCGATGGAATGCGGATCTTAGCGACGGCGAGCCACACGTTATCGATCGCCCGAAGTGTTACCTCCGAGATATCGTTGTCGTGGAGAGAGACACTCGTGAGTCGGAGGAGATTGCCTGCTTCGACTTGGTCTTGAATGACGTTGATCAACGCCAGTGCGCCTTCATCACGGATGCTGTTCTCAAACAGATCCAGCGCAACCATATGCGGCAACTTGGCCGCATTTGCCTGGATGATTTCGGCCAGTGCGATTGCGCCAGCGTCGCCCAGACGGTTGTGGCCGAGATCCACAGATCGCAGAGCTACGGGTGTTGATGAGAGTGCGATGTACGCAAGCAGAGCCGTGATCTGGTCGCCGACGATGCCACCGTTGCTCAGGTCGAGTCCTTCGATGCGCTGCAGCGTCGTCATGTTCTTGGTGATGTCTTCCCGAGTCGCCACAAGTGGCCGCAGTTCGTCGATCGTGAGCTTCATCGTTTAGTTGCGACTGCTTAGCCACTCTCTGTCGCTGACCTTGGGGTGCCCTGTCTCTCGATGAGTGGTGTCGGTGGGGAAATGCAAAGTGTGTTTTCCTCACGTCTACACTGTACAGCCAAACGCCATGCGCGGCCTGACCTCCACAAGATCGCATAGACGGAGAAAACCGTCCACCGCACACGCAGGAAGATCGGATCTCTGCCACCCACTTCTATTTTAGACATCTAATCTGATCTGGTCGCATTCTAAAGAAGTCACCTTCCAACTGGCTGACTTTGAGAAGGGTGCCATGCTTGATATATTCGTTCATGGAGTTGTTGACACCAACAATAACTCAAAAGGGCACAAGCTCCAGTGGTCCTGGCCTCCTCTGCTTGTAGATCAAGATGCAAAATTCGATTTTAGTATTTTTGAAAATGCAGTTTCTCTCAAGCTGTTATTCGTTCTGCTGCTTCGGTCCCGTCGATTTCCCTTCTTCCTGGTCATATGTAGGAATAAACATGTAACTTTGCCTGTCTCCCTTCCGTCTTTCCTTCGTCCCGTCGGTCTCTACACGTCGTCCGCCTCCGTCTCCGCACTCACCACCGGTGCCTTGAGTGCGAGCGCCTTACAAAACCGGTTACACGTGTGGCTGTCAAAGAACAACTTCATACCGCGCTTGCCCAGATTCGTTCTGCCAAACCGGGTCTTGGCCGTGCAGTGGATCGCCGGATCTGTCAGCAAAATCGTATCAGGCGTCACATGGCCGCCACTGGTGGACGTACTCGACGTCACGGACGCCATGCCATTCGACGACGACGACAACTTGATGCCCTGGAGATCCGTGACCATCAAGTAGCCGTCCGTGGCACTGTGCGTCCAGTGCGCAAACGCCGTCAAGTACTCACAAAAGTTGGCGTCCGCGAGGTCATCATGCGACGTGCCAGCAGCCACACCGCCGGCGTTGTTGATCACGTTGACCCACTTGTCCTCCCCTTCTCGAAACTTGCGCTCCACAGCGAAGTACGTGTACCCATCTCGGCCTTTGCGTGGGTCGACGATCGCCAACACTTTGCTCTTGAGGTACCGGATCTTGTACCCGGCGTCCGACTTGGCAAGCGACTGCAACTGGTTGTACTTGAGCGCCAGAAACGACGCGATGGTCTGGACCTCCATGTCGACCATGTACCGGTACCGTTCATGGGTACCCATGCCGAGATCCGTGCGGCCTTTCTCCTTGAATTCCTTACACACTTGGTCCACGACGGACCACGTTGTGGTCTTTTTGCCATCACTACCAGTCGTCAGTGTAGTCGTCGTCGCACTGACGCTGTCACCGGCCGACGGTAGAAACTCTTGCGCATAGTACGCAAACCGTAGCGATCCCTGCGCAAACGGCCTCGGTGCGATCTTGAACAGCGCCTTGCGCGTGTCCACGCCAAACTCGACATAGTCTTTGATGTGCTCGAGGTCGTCGGGAAAGCGGTACTCCACGAGACTTCCCTTTTGCGTGGCCAACTTGGTAAAGTCTGGCACAGTCTTGTCGATCACCAGCGGCTTGAGCAGCGCCGGCGAGACGGCGGCACCGCACATGGACTCGCGCACACGCGAACTCACAGACTCGAGACCGGCGATGGTCACACACTTGGTGAGATCCGCGGGGTTGGTCACGTCAAACGGCGCCACGGTCTTGCCCAGTGCATGGCCAAAGAGCTGCACCATCTTGTCAGTGCTGCTGTTGATCTTACCAAAGTAGTAGTCGATGCCACGCTGCTGCATGCGTGCAAACAGCGTGGCAATGGGCTCGTCATGGTCGCGCACGCCACGCATCGACACGTCGTCGCTGTGCATGGACGAGTACTGTGCACCGTGCGGCGGTGCGTCGCCGATATGGAACAGTACGTTCGCGGCACCGGGTTCCGCCCACTGGAGTCCATCCAGCGCCTTGCGCAGTCCGCCGTTCACGTCCTCGGGCCCGTCGCCGCCGCCCGTCGCGACGATCGAGCGCACGACGGACTGGAATTGCGCCAAGTTCTTGGTGAACGGCTGCACTTCAAAGTGGTTGGGTCCGTCGCAAAAGTCTTTGTACCCGACAAACGCCACTGCCACGCCACTGGTATTTGTACCACCGGACGTGGACTTTGCTAAAAACGCGCAAATGTCGGTGATCTGCTGGCACACGCCCTTGATATGCGCGCTCATGCTGCCCGTGGTGTCCACGAGAAACGCCAAGTGCACGTTCTGCGCGTGGCGGATCTTGCGGAACACGTCGCGCATGTTGGCGTCCCGCTTCTTGAGAATGGTGGACGCCGCGAGCCGCACGTTTGTGGTGACCGTAGTGGCGTCAATGTCGAGCTCCGTGTCTTCTTCGACCATGGCAAGAAGATCTTTGCTGATCTTTTGGGCTCGGCGGGACGCCAGTGTGGCGGAGCTGCCACTGCCACCGCCACCGCTACGCCGGACAGAGGAGGAGGAGGAGCCAGCAGCGGCGGAAGAGGATCCACTAGGAGGAGCGATGCCCAGGATGTCGTCGATGGCGGCATCGCGTGGGTCTCGTGACGCGCTGCTCTTGCTCGTGCCGTCGAGTCGCACGTCGCCCAAGAGCACTTCCGTGGACTCGACGGTCGCAGAGAAGCCCATGGGGAGCTCCGCCTCGGAACGCATCCATGTAGGAGCCGACATGGCTGTGTAGAAGTGGCAAAAATACGGAATGGCAGTATGAGAGGCAGGAGGGGGGAGGTGAAGGTGGCAGGCGATAGAGGACGAAGGGTGGCCATCGAGTGGTGATGACTTTGACTAGGATGCTGACGCACAGAACAAGAAGATACATTGCTGGATTGTTTGGTGGGATAAGATTCGTGGATGCTACAGACAAAGCTAATTGCGGATCGGAATATCCTCCAAAGTGATGGTCGCGTTGTTGCTGTGGTCTTGATGTGGTCTTTTGTTGTGAGGGTCAACATGCAGGTAGCTCGCAAGTGATCTCGCACCCTGGCATCATGCTGATGAAGTTGGAGTTGTGGTATATCGACTCTCGAGATTCTGTCACAAAGGGCGGTTTATGAAGTCCGTGGCAATACCACCAGTACTGGGTCTTCGGGACGACTTCGACTGGTAGCCCCAGCGTTTTGCTCAATGACGTTACGTTGCCATGTAGGAACGTGTTGTACACCTCTGCTGTCACAGAAGTGAGGCGACTGGGCTTTGTTGTAGTTGCAGAGGTTGGAGGCTAAACTAGCCTAAGCTGATGCTGGAGGCTAGGCTAGGCGAGGCTAGTGGAGTTGGAGGGAAATTGAAAAGTGAGATTGTTAGCCGGCA
>JAADWC010000222.1:0-13881 GCA_023336095.1 Pythium pectinolyticum | reverse complement strand
ACAGGACCGGCACTGCAGCATGTCGTGCTGTGTGAGCTCCACGCGGTCGCACGGCGCAGTGGGGTTCTCTATGTGGTTGTCATCCCAGTGGCGCTTGCAGTTGAAACACAAATCAAACAGACAGCAGTGCGTGGTCACGCGCTTGTGGGTGGCATAGTACGCCAGCAGCAGCGCCGCGCGCCGCTCGTCGTCGTCGATGCGGCACATGACGTCCTCGACCAGCTCCTGCTGCGTAGTTTCCGTCTCTTTGTGGATTAGTTCGCCCAAGAACCGCACTAGTGCTCGTGCTGTGAGGCCGCTGTGGCTTTCAAACTGCACCACTCGCTGCTGTAGTGCTGGTAGTTTATCGTGGAGTATTGAAGGCCAAATGGCCTCCAGTGCTGGTGGCGGAGAGGCGTAGGACTTGGGCAGCTGCGTGTAGTTAGCCTCGTGGCAGCATGGTGGCAGATACGCACACGCTTTGGCACACAGCGCTTCGTACTGGGATACGAGTTCGCTGGGGACGCGGCTGCGCCATGCCGACTTGCGCAGTGGCGCCAAACACACGGGACACCGCACGCGTGGCAGAATGCCTGGCAGTGTATCGGCCATGAGGATGCGGATGTGCTGCTCGAGACACGATGCACAGACTTGTGTGGCACAGTCGCGACTGCTGCAGAGTGAAGGTTGTGGCTCTGTGGTGTTGTTGCCGGTCGTGTTTGGATCGTAGGCATCCAAGCAGATCTGACACGTGCGTGTGCTTGGTACTGTAGCACCGCAATGAGGCTGTGGAGTCTGTGGCGTGAGCAATACGGCGAGCTTCAATGGTGAGGATAGCTCCGTGGGCGTCCGTACCGGCTTGATCATGGCTGCTGAGATGAAAAGTGAGTTTGTGAGATTGACTGCACGGTGCAGTCAATCTCACAAACTCACTTTTCATCGCAGTCTGCACCACGGGTTCAATGCATGACCTTCACTCACAAACAGAGCAGCTGACCACAACAACCACTGAATGATGGTAGCCGATCCGGCCTGACGTCTGGCAGCTCTCACGATGGTGTGGTGACCACCGGCTCCACTCGCTGAGCCTACAGCTCGATGCGTGCGGCAATCAACCATTTGGCCATCGCCGATAGCGAGTGAATGCAGCCTCGTCACCACACGAGGAGCTACAGCATTCAAGGTTGAGGGATCGGATTCTAGTGAGCTGCTGGTCCATACCGTACGAGCTACACGCCTTAGACGCATTGCTGGCGCATGGGCAACAGATCATGCTTTAGGTATCGGCACGTGGAACTGCCTACAAACCGATCGACTTGACCGAGCCTCAGGACGATCGCAGTCTGCTCACGTCGCATCCCGAAGTTTCTGTGACGTGTGATCAACACGCGATATCATCTGGTATCATAGCGGTTTTTATCACGTTTGCTAGAGGCCCTGTTATCAATGCTATGTAACCTCATCTGGTTTCAAAACGTGGGGTGTTTCAAAGTGGCGTGATCTTCCTTGACAGTGGCGCCATCTCCTCCATATCGCGGCACAGCCAGCGACCACTGTACTCTTCCGCAGACCGTACACGATAGCTCATCAGTTGCACTATTATCTTCGCTTCGCATCCGTAGTCTTCACCCTGCAGTCCGATGAGTGAAAGCGAAGCAAATGTGGTCGATGCTGCGACGAGCGCGAGCGCACGGAAAAAGAGCTCTAGCTCTGCAAGCACGAGCTCCAACCCGAATAGCGCAAGCGCCGTCTCTACGCTGTCGTCTGCTAGACCAGGACGAGTCCCACCGGCGTCCACTTCGTCCTCCATCCGCAAGAGCGTGAGCGAGAACAACGTGGCCACGATCGGCGGGCATCCACACAGCCACACCCATAGCCACGCGCATAACCATGCCCACAGCCACAGTGCGAGAGATGCGAGAGATCCGAATCTCCACCACCACGCTGCATCCACTCAGGTTCCCGTGTCGTCTCCAGCGACTGCGCAGTGGTCCCACGTGGGCTTCCACCGTACGACAATCCCACCAGAGGCGACGTTTGATGAAGGCAACGACCAGATTCGACGCGATCTACTGCGCATGATCGTCCAGTATCTGCAGCACGAAGGGTTTGCCATGTCGAGCGCGACGATCCAAGATGAAGCCAACGTCAAGTTGCTCGAGAAACAACAGGACAAGGACGCACTACGGCGCATGACCAAGGCGATCCACGAGGGCGACTGGGATCTAGTGGCCAAGCTCATCAACAAGCACCTGAAAAAGTTCCACTCGCAGCAGGGGTTCTTGTACGCCGTGTGTAAGCAAGAGTACCTCGAACTGATCGATCGCCAGGAGTACCAGAAGGCATTCACGTTCCTCACGACGCATCTCAAGCCGCTGGAAAAGATCTCGACCATGACCAACCGCAACGAGTTTAAAGATTTGTGCTACTTGCTCACGTGCAAGGCCGTGGGCGAAGTCGATGCGTTCCGCGACTGGGAAGGTGTCGCACGGTCGCGCGAGAAGCTTGTGGAACAATTGCGGTCGACGTTTGAATTGGACGAGCTCGTGTCGGCCGCTGCGAGTTCCAGTATCAGCACAACAGGAGACCAAACAAGTTCCAGTGGTGGATCCAATGACACGTCCCAGGGAGCCACAGCGACCGGTGAAGTGATGCCCCAGAACCGTTTGCTGCATTTGCTCCATCAATCCGTGGCGTACCAAATGGAATTCAGTCGCTACCATCCAAAGACCGTACCTAAAGTCACGACGTTGCTCCAGGATTTCGAGTGTGAGGTGCTACCCAACTGTGTCAAGTCGACGTACGTGGGCCACTCGCAGAATGTGAAATTCGTGACGTTTGTGGGCCACGAGGGCGAGTTCTTAGCGAGTGGATCCAGTGACATGAGCATCAAGCTGTGGCCCGTGGAATTCCCCGTGGATCCTAGTGTATCGGCGATCAGTAGTACGCGTGGCAGTAGCGCGACAACGGGCGAAGTCTGCAAGCAATGGTCGCGTGAGCTCAAGGGCCATTCGTCTCGGATCTGGTACATGACCTCGAACACGGCCGGTGATCGTCTGTACTCGGCGTCGGGCGACGGCACGGTCAAGATCTGGGATACGCGCCACGCGCTGACCGATTTATCCCAGGAAATGCAGCAGTACGTCGACGACGCTGCGCTTGCCGATGACGCCACTCGTGGTGGAATCGCCACCGCCACGGCCACGGCCACGTCACGGTACACACTCTCTACTCTGAGCGGTGGCAGCGGTGGAGACATGAGTGACAGTAGCAGTCTCGCTGTGGCGGACTGTCTTGCGACGCTTGGGCCGGGGCAAGGCAACAACCACCACGGCAATGGCGACATCTATTCGGTGAATCTGCATCCAAGCGAGAGCCACTTGGTGACTGGTGGCTACGACCAGACCGTGCGATTGTACGATATCCACACGGGCGCAAATGTCAAGACGTTCCGTGGCCACGTTGCGTCCGTGTGTGATGCGCAGTTCAATCGGTACGCGAATCTGATTATCAGTGGCTCCAAGGACGGGACGATCCGGTTGTGGGATATTCTCAGTGGGCTGTGTGTCCACACGCTGCGCCAGACACTGGGCGAAGTCACGTCCATCTCGTTGGCGTCCAATGGCTTTTCGCTGCTCAGTGGCTCACGCAACAACAGCAATCGGCTTTGGGATATGCGCATGCTCAGTGCGCCACGTGCTCAGCTCTCCACGGGAAGCCACAGCCACAGCCATCACCACCACAGCAGCAGCAACAATAACGGCACCGCCACCAGTAGTACCTATGGGTATGGCTACGCTGGTAGCGGAGGCCACCATGGCTCGATGAGTAACCTCGCCGGTCTGGGTATGACCAGTAGCTCACTGCGGAACCTGAACGTCCAGTCGCTGGAGCACAAGCCCATCCAGCGCTTCAAGGGCCACCAGAACACGGCCAAAAACATTGTGCGTGCGTCGTTTGGTCCACGAGAGGCGTTTGTGCTGGGCGGATCAGAGGATGGCGCAGTGTACGTGTGGGACGTGGCGACGGGCAAGCTGCTGGAGAAGCTCGTGGGCCACCAAGGTGTCACGTACAACGCCAAGTGGCACGAGCGCCAGGCACTTATGGCATCTAGCTCGCATGATGGCACGGTCAAGACGTGGTGGTGGCAGGACAAGAAGAGGTAGTAGCCATGGGGGACATTACAGCTGTGTATATACGTAAAAAAATTTAGCCAAAAGACTGGAGAAACGGAACGAAATACATACTAACAGTTACGTAGTACACTGAAGGCGACGAACAACTACTACTACTACTACACACGCATACACGCACAGCAATGAAGTGTACAAATGGACTTTTACACCGACCGGGCGCGGACCATACGAGGGGTCTCGAGACAGCCAAAGAAGCTCTTGAGCAGCTTGGTGAGCTTGCAGTTTTCTTGTTCGCAACGCTGCAAAACCAACGGCGGACACTTGTCCAGCGCGTCTTGGAGCGCCGTGAGAAACGCGTTGAGAAACACGACGCGCTCGCTTACCACGGTTTTGCTGTTGCGGCCCAGCAGCGTGTGGAAGCTGGTCGTGCGGAAGTCGGTGCTTTCAAACACGGGCTTGACAAAGTTGGTGAGCAGGCAGTTGCTTTCGCCGCCGCAGCAGTAGTTGACGTCGTGGAAATGGCGCTGCGCGAGTTGCTGGAGCTGCACGAACGCCGAGAAGCGGCGGTAGACCACGGCGCTGTCACTGAGTCCTCCGTTCTTTGGCTGGATGCGGATGGAGTAGTCCGTGTGGCCGGCGGTCTTGCGCGTGTCGATGACGATGGGTGCGAGCGCACTGAGTGGCGCGTGGGAAATCGTTGGCGCCACCATTTCGGTTCTACGTTTTACGGATGGATATTTCGGATCTGTGGAGAACACCAACAATGGAGAAATGACATTCATCGTTCATGTCTATTCACCCACCGATGTTGTTGGTTTTGTTTTGCTGGTGGTGACATACCCACAGAGAAAAAAAGCAGCGAAGATCCGTCGGCTAAACTGAATAGCGGGTATGGGTTTTCTTGATGTCTTTTGTCCGCATGGGCAGATGGTGCCATGCTGCTGCTGAGTCCTGGCTTCTACTGGGCATTGCTTGTCGTGTTCGATACTGGCATCGCCAACAATCCAGAGTTGGAGCATGACGCCACTGACAACGCCAGGAGCGATGTATGGCAGAGACAAACCTGCAAGGATATTCTTCAAGGATGGGAGCTCTGTGAATGCCAGGTACATATCCGGATACCCTTCCAGGCGTGAGACCAAGTATATAACTGACCGACGTGCGTGGCAGACTGGAACCCACCCACCCAGCTGATGGTTTTCCGTGCCTTCATCGAGCTGACGCTATTGGCGCCACATGACGATGGCTCACGTACGTACAGTAAAGGCGAACGATGACTACAAGCACAGCGCAGGGCAGTGTGCTAGATGGCAACGTCAACTGGTCCACTATAAGTTGATGCTGTGCCAGTGATGTTCATGTGATAGTTGTAAGCTGTGTATGTATGAATTATTTGAGCATTTCCGAACGAATATCGGTACCGAATGTCCGGCACCGTATCTACCACTTTGTATCCCACAAGTATGAGCAGTCAGACGCCGTTCTACTTGAGCGCCGTGGTGATGAGATCGATGAGCGCGATCACAATGTTGCCCATTTGCGAGTACATGCCAAACTTGGAGGCCTGCGCCATTTGCGCCGACGTGTTGATGAGCGGCGGCGCGGCATCCTTGGTCTTTTTCTTCTTGCGGTTCGTGAGGTTGGCCTCGTCGTCCGTGATCTCCTTGCTGCCCTTGCTGCGCACGTTCTGGAGCTTCTTGCGGAAGCGCTCGCGCACCCAGCCCTGGAGACGGAGCACGACCGAGAACCATTCTTCAAACTCGAGCGTGCGGATCGACTTGAGCACAAAGAATGTGCGGCGCAAGTTCTCTTCTTCGTACGAGATCATCATGCCCATGAGCAAGATGACCAACACAAAGCCGGCGTACTCGAGGTAGTAGTCGGGCGACAGACTGCTGGCCGCAGCGACAATCGCCACGGCGACGACAAACGTCGTGTACGTCGCGTAGATGAATCGCACACGGAAACCGGAGCGGTGCGCAAACAGCACGGCGTTCAGGAAACCCATGTAGTACACAGGCTTTGGCTTACCGCCCTTGCCAGCACCACCCGTGGACACGGCCAAGAGGATCACACCCATACACGCCACGTGGCACGCGATCACGACCGACGAAAAGATCTGCGTCGAGCGCACGTAGCCGCCCTTGTTGAGCAGCGCATCCATCACCTTCACACGCGTCTTGTCCTTGAGCATCGCGGCATCCACCACGCTCTTCATCTTGGCCTCACCGCCACTACCAGGAGCGGCGTTTCCGTTTCCGTTGCCGTTGATGTCAACCACTGGCAGATCGTTGCCCGACACAGGCTCGTCCACGTCCAATTGGATGTTGGTCTCACGCGACAGCGCGGCGTTCTTGGCGGCCTCGGCCTCGCGCACCCACTTGGCATAAAACGCCTTGCCGATCACGTACATGAACAGCGCGGCCGAGATGTACAGTGGCACAGTCACACCCATGCGCAGCACCACGGCGTACACAAAGTCGCTGGGCTGCACATTTTTGTCCTTCTTGACCTCGAGGAACTTGACGTCCTGCAGCAGCAGCACAAACTGGTTGAGGAAGAGTGTGTACACAGCAAAGCGGATCGTGCGGAACACGCCCTGGTGGAGCGAGCCCGAGTTGGGGTTCTCATACGGGAACGGGTCAATCAAGTACCAGTACCGGTAGAAGCACTCCTCGACTTCTGGGTGGCGGAACTTTTGCGACCAGCCGTGCATGAGACTGCGCTTGGAGAACTTGTCGGTCTTCATGTCGTTTACGGCATCGTGGTCCATCGTGCCGGAGAACGGAAGCTGAAGACAAAAGTTGCGGCGACGCAGGAGCTCCTGGCGGTACTGGGACACCATGCCACCGATCACGGAGATACCGTAGTTAATCGTCTGGTACGAAATATCCGTGTACGTGTCGAACTTGTCCTTGACGGGCACGAGTTCACGCGCGACACTCATTGAGATAAAGTACGCAAAGAAGATACCCCAGCCGATGATGCAGCTCTTGACAAAACGCATGCGCGTGATGCCAAAAATCGGAATCAGCAAGATCAGCAGCGGGATCACGGGACCGTTCACTTTTTCAATGGGCTTCTTAGCGATCATGCACGCGGCGACCACCACGAACACGGCAAACGTGATGTTCTCGAGGTTCTTGCGACCCCACTTGGTGAATGTGAGCAGCAAACCGATCAAAAACGACGGAAGCATGATGCCGAACGTGAGAATGATGATGATCGTGCGGTCGTCGGCCGTGCGCTTGTTATCAGCACTTGGGTCCCACTTTTTCTGCGACCACTCGGACGCGTAGAACGCGCCAAGCGCGAGCATGCCGATGGAGAACAGCATGCGCACACGCAGCACACTGGACTGCTGCGCGAGCAACAGGTAGTTGGACTCGTAGTGGGTCGGCGCAATGTCGGTGAAGAACAGCAACTTGCTCATACCCGTCTGCTGCTGGATGCGCTGGAACTGGTCGGTGTAGTACTTCTTGGCCTTGATCTGCTTCATGATCGAGTTGAAGCCACCATTGTAGTTGGGCGGCGCATTTGCCTGCAGAATCATTTGGTTGGCATCGCTTTCCGTGTACACGGCAGTCTGGCGACTCGCGCGCGACGATGCCGCCGAGTCGCGCGTACCGCCGGCGACCAGCGGTGCACTCTGGCTCAGCGAGTTCCGGTCGGCGTTGGAGCCGCGCTTGGTGCTCGTGCGCGCCATGGGCACGGGCGTCTCTTGTTCGCGCATCTCCACGAAGGAGCTGGTGCGCTCTTCCATGATGGTAGGGCTCTTGATGATTCGAGCGGGGGAAGGGGAAGTGGTTTTGGCGGTGGAGCGGCTAGGTGATGACGACGACGCTGCTCTCATACACCGCTGGATCGATCACACCGACAACGGGGGACGGAGAGAGAGGGGGGCGGACGGACAAACAACTTCCGAGTCTCTCCCTCTTAGGATGATGGCTTGCACGGCGGTCTTGTGGGTCGCGTGCAAAAAGAGAAACTGGACGGTGAGTTTCCGGAGATTTAGTCGGTTGCCCTCCAGCGTGGGTTCACGGGCTGAAGCGAACTGATGGCAGACAGAGCGGACAAAGTCGTTTGTTGCCCCTGGTTCTCCTCAGACGTGGGTTAAAATCGCTCTCCTCTCACACTGATTTCTGGTTGAGAGGAAGGCGGTGTGCGCGCGGAGGAGAGGAGACAGCTGGTGGCTGGCTCAAGAGTTGGATGAGGAAGCTTGAGCGATGCACGATCTCGCCAAGCAAAGTGTGCACAGCGCGTGGAGAATCGGCGATACCTCTCGCGATGGACAGAGTTCTCTCCCGGTGCTGGGGCAGCAGTGCCAAAGGAATAATGAGGATAAGGAGGCGTGGAAGTCCGGCGGCGTGACGCTTGGCGCCAAGTGTTGGCGCTGCCAGTGGCATTGGATTTTTGGCGATTTGCACAAGAGACAGCAGGTAGGATCGATGGCATCGTTATGTTTGGCAAATATATACATGAAACCTGTTGTATAGAGAGATGTTACCTCGTCTGCAATCTTTCCAGAAACGACGAACCGTCTGGTTTAGTGTAGCCAGTATGGCAGGGCCAAATTTCACAAAAGAGGAGAGAGGCCATCAAATTCCGAGAGGCGTACCTCGGAGATATGCCGACTTCTGGGAAGGCTCGTCCATTTGCTACCCTTTTCCGTATACTTTTGTGTTTCTTGAGATCAAACGGCTTGATTTTGCCCACAATTCAGCGCGCACGTGCGATGCCCCACCTATGCCAATATGCTTGGGGTTCACGAGTCGTGAATCACGACGTGCTCGATATTTCTTGAGCGACTGTGTCTGCGACTGTGTTGTGCAGTGAGAACGAGCGAGAGTACCGGTCTCTTCGCAATTAATTCAACAAGTCTGCGAACTCCTGTATGGTAAACTGCAGATTCTTCAACCAGTTCAGGCCAGCATTTCGTAGTCCAGCAGTGGTGATGTTCAGCAGCCTGCGGCGAGCCGCGGATTGCATCCAACCATGCTGGGGTGAGTCAACTCAGCAGGTGGAAATATACCAAACGACAGGTGTAGGGGAGTATAATTCAGGGCTAGGTCATAAACATGATTTGGATGTTGCTCGAAGGAGCGAAAATTTGAAAAATATCTCGACACTGAAATTGAGTCTCAAATCGGGAGAAGAATTCAGTCGAGGATCTCTAAATCCCTCTCAAGTGGTCTTGCACACGTTCTTCTCTGTGGACTCCGCGAATACCCTATCAAGCGGACGTACAACGTGTGGCCACTTGAGTCTATGTGGAGGGCACGCTCCTGCTACTTTGTACGGTATTGTGCACACTCCACAGACGTGATCCGCTGACTCAGCGACAGAAGATCGCCAAGCACTTCAACCTTCATTTATCAACAGGCGAATTGGCCAAAATTATACTCAAAGCGTTTTTAATTGGCTTAAACCATGTCCGTCTTCGAAAATGTTTTCAACCAATCCCAAGCGGTTCAAACCTGAGTTCCCACACTGACAGCCAACACCACCGCGCATCTTCCTCATCAGGATCGCAAGCAAACGGGCAAACACCATCGGCAACTCCCAGATATTGGTCTCGTCACATCTGTCAGAGCCGCACGACCCATGCGAAAATGACGACACCAGCGCCATCATCTCCACAACTCTCCCGTGATGACGATGTGGCGTCTCCCCGACATCAACAGCAGCTATGCAAACGCGGCAAGTCGTCGACTTCAGAGTCTTCTTCGGCAACCGAATCCAACGGTGTTGCGCGCCGCATGGAGATTGCGGCGCGTGGTCCGTCCGTGATGCAGCGTGTGATGGCTTCTGGCATACAATCGCCATCCCCGAAAATGGCAGCAAAAGACGTGAATGCCGCTGCGTTCCACGGATTCTTTCCGGAAAGTGCAACCAACACCACCCACGACAACGGCAATAACAACGGCAATGCAACGGTGTGGCACGACGCCGACTACTGTCTCTACTTTGAGCTCGTGCGCGGCGCAGAGGACGAGATCGCGCACGGTGTGGTAGACGCCGCCGCTGCGCTTCTTCGTGATCTCGGCTGCCACGTGCGCGTGTTTCCCCTCCAGGAATACGACGCGGAGATTCCAGCGCAATCGCGCGACGAGACTCGTGCGTACGTGGTCACGATCTGCTCGGCGTTCATCACGGCGTCACCAACAAAGTCCAGTATCAAGAAACAGGCATCTTCGGCTACGAGTCCCAGTTCGTTTGCGTCCAACGCCAACAATGCCATGGCTGTGTGGACGCAGGCGCTGCCGTTGTGGATCACAGAGCAACCATCTTTCCGACTCGTAGCGCCGCTCGCTGGATCCGCTCGCTCACAGCAGCTTTCGCGTTTGATTCTCAAGGAATTTCGACTGGAAAAAGACGTGCATTTGAGCGACGGCACGCTGGTGTTTCACGCGCAGCAGCGGCTTCTCCATGAGCTCTTGCGGTACGACGACGAGACGCTGCGCATGCAAGTGTTCCCTCTGCATCGTGACAGTGAACGCGACCGGCTCGTGGCGACGTGGAACCACGAGCACAAGTTTATTCTGCCACTGGCCGACATTTTCCAGTACTTTGGACCGAAACTCGCCATGTATTTTACGTGGCTCGAGTTTTACACCGAGATGCTCGTTGTACCGGCGATGGTAGGCGTGTTTGTGACGGCATTGAGTTACTTGTTTGACTCGCAGAGCTACTGGTTGCTGTCGCTTGTGCTGTCGGTGTACACGTCTGTGTTTGTGGACCGCTGGCGCCGTCGACAGCGTGAAGTCGAGTTCAAGTGGAAGTACCGCCAGCTCATGGAGACGGACGCTGTGCTGGACTTGGAGACGCGGCCGCAATTCCATGGCGAGTGGATCAACGACCAGGTCTCCAAGCAGCGCGTGTACGACTTCCCGCGCCGCAAGCGCTTCCAGCGGCAGCTGCTCGCGATCCCGTTGATCGTGGGCATGTGTGCGCTCGTGGGCGCGTACGTCGTGGCGCTCCACTTGTTGTCGGACCATCTACGTGCGCTGTTTCCCGTGTGCTTTCTCAAGAACCAGCCACTCGAGATGTTGCAGAATGACGGACTGGACGTGTCGACGTGTCTCGCGATCTCGTACGGACCTGGCTTTTTGAATGCCGCGATCATCCAAGTCATGGACACTTTGTACCAAAAGCTAGCACGGCAACTGAACGAGTACGAAAACTACCGCACGATCGCCGAGTTTGAAGAGCATCTCGTGCTCAAGCGCATGCCGTTCCACTTTGTGAACAGCAACGCGTCGCTGTGGTTCTTGGCGCTGTACGTGCAAGACTTGGACCGTGTGCGCGACCGGCTCTGGATTCTCATGGTGCTCATGCAGGTGCTGGACAACGTCAAAGAACTGGGGCTGCCGTTTCTCGCGTCGCTCTCGGCGCGGCTCGTGACGACACAGGGGAAACGTCGACCCAGTGCTTTCCAAAGCAACCCGCTCGCGTTTCTGCATTTGACGAGCTACAGCGAAAAGCTCCAGACGCTACCGGATTACCTGCAGCGCGTGCTCACACAAAAGCGACAGAGCCAGTACGTGGACACATTTGCCGACTACAAAGAGATGATGGTGCAGTTTGGATACGTGGCGCTGTACACGCCCATTTTCCCATTAGCGCCCGTGTGCGCGTATCTCAACAATATCGTGGAGCTGCGCAGCGACTTTTACAAGCTCGCGAATTCCAACGGCTTCCAGCGACCGCTCGTGCAGCACACGCATGGCATTGGCGCGTGGGAGCGCGTGCTCGTGAGCGTGGCGGCGGTCGCCGTGGTCATCAACTGCGCGATTGTGTGGATCTTTGAGTTCCAGCACGTGCTGCCGCACTGGTCCGAGCTTCACCGGTTCATGCTGCTCATTGTACGTGGCTTTTTTTCAACTGTTTTCGCCTATTGTCCGACTGACCGAAGAGCTCACTAACGCTTTTTTTTTCTAAATGGATGTTTAGGCGTGTGAACACGTCGTGTTTGCGATCAAGGGCATGCTCAACTGGGTGGCGGCCGACGTGCCGACGTGGATCCAGAACGAAAAGCGGATCAAATCGCTCACGATCACGCACGCCAAGCTGCTATCGCCACGCCAGTCGGCGCAGATCCGCCACTGGTGACAATGGTGTCAACTCGTTTCCTTACGTTTTCTTTTCTTTTCTTTTCCAAATTTCACAACCTAGTTTTTGAAACAACATCGATTTTGTTTTCAAATTTCAGGAATGATCATACTTCAAGAACACTTATTCCCGCAAAAATGAGAAGAAAAAGAAGAAGTGAAGCAAAAGAAAAAGAAACTGAGCACAATTTTCTCCACCTGTCCAAAACCAAATTGTTTTGAGTGCAGAACATAATTAGTTCTGTAGAATCATATTCGAAAAGTCGGCAACTCCGAAATTGTTTGAAAAGTGTTCCTTCAAGGTGCAGGAGTTCAGAAACCTCGGCAAACCAGACACTCATAAACGGCGCCACTGGATCCAGCGCTCTCGCATCTCACCGTTCATGGGCAACACCATCCCTCGCTTGTAGTGGTCGCGTAGTTCTAACTCTGTTGGCCAGTCTATCCAGAAGCCACATGAAGATGTGGCTCTGGTGGGGACATAATGCCACGATGACTGTATTCGATTTCGAAGAATGAATCCCCCGTCGTATCAATTATTGCAGGTTTATGGTCGGAAAAAATAAACCCACTTGGTGAGTGCTGGTCTTTCGCCTGGGAAACGTCGCACGCACATAAGCTGATCGACCTTCACTCAATAGTCCAAATTCTCTCTCTCATGGGGCTTTTGCCGCATAGAGTTCATCTCCCACGTGCACACCACTCACTTCACAACTTGTGGGCGCCAGCGACAGCCAGATCCAACCAACCCCCTCACAGTATCATGGCGCCAATGCTCTTGACTGTCGACAGCGAACTCCACGACGCACCACACACACTCAAAGACGGATCCCACACGCTAACCTGCGCCACCGCTGCCCTCTCAGAGACAGAGCCAGAGAGCGAGCCACCAACCACACTACAATGCCAAATATGTTTTGACGACTTCGCTATCACGGACGCCAATGACGCTACAATCACGACGGCGTTCTGCTCGTCCACGTGCCCCGCTGTGCTGTGTCGTGGCTGCATCGCTGAGCACGTGCGCGTCACTGTGTCCGACGCATTTGCTGGCGTGCTCCCCAAAGTGCGCTGCCCCATCTGCCTCGTGCCCGTGACCAAGACCAAGTGGGCGCCGTTTGCATCGAATGCGTCACGGATCCACTACCGAGAGGCGAGCCACACGGCGTGTTCGTTCCAGAGTCCGTGCTGCCACAACACGAGCTACTCGCAGCTGCCATTCGCCATCGATGACACTACAAACGTGCCATCCAAGTACATCCTTCCGGTGCCACTGCAGCTCGTACCGTCGCTCAAGTCACAATTGGAGCCACTGCGGCGCCACACGCGGCGCTTTGCCAACCACAAACTGACGTCCAGTGCGCTGATCACGTTTATCGTGGACACGTTTGGCCGCCACGTGCCTCTAGAGACCCAGCACTTGATCGTGGAGCACTTGCTGCCACGCATCCTGGACGACGAGCGCCGTGCCACGCTGCTGCTGACGTACCACAACAAGTACAAGGCCGTGACTACCAGGGTTCCAAAAAAATCAATTGGCCGTTCCAATAATTCAATAAAATTGGGTGCAATAATATATTGGGCCAGTGGACAATTACGGCCAATAAAAGACCACATTCCGACGTCATCATAGAGTCGAATTCTACGACTTTTTT
>JAADWC010000221.1:0-13916 GCA_023336095.1 Pythium pectinolyticum | reverse complement strand
TCGAGTCCAAGAACGGCCAGAAGCTCGCGCACAACACCGTAATGCAGTACTTTCGCCAAGCCAAGCTGTGGCTTCTGAGCCTCTTTCCCCAGAGCAGCGCTCACGTCGAGGCAGCGCTTCTGAAAAAGAGTGGTCTATTGGGCCGGTACTGCAAGACGCGGCCTGAAAGCACGATGGTCAAGCAAGCCAGTGGTTGTTCAAAGGAGGATTTGTACCTCTACTCGAGTGCGTCCAGTCCTACCGACTACCAAGACGTCGCTCTCCTCTCCATGCTGTGGTACCTATTCGGTTGAGCTTCCGACTTGACGCTTCTACGCAAGCAGAACTTGTCGATGTGTGGTGGCGACGTGCTCTTCGTTCGCTTCGTACGCGTGAAGACCTCCCAAGAGAACGGCTTGTCGCTCTTCCCCGACGCGTGCGCGATTACCTGTCCCGTCACTGCCATGCAGCTGCGTTGGCAATGCAGTCAACGCCGAGTGCGTACCTGCTGCCGCATCTTCCGGCCCCAACAACTGCGGACGTTCTCGCTGGAGTGACCGTCGACTTGGATCTCCTCGGCATCTCGGACGATGTTTCGCAGGCGAAGGGACGCATGAAGTGACTGAGAAGTCTCGGTCTGAGTCTGAGCCTGTCCAAAAGCAACAGAACCTGCATAACTTGGTCCTAACTTATCGCCTTTAAAGAGATATCAAAAACAAAAAGTACCCCTAGCCAATAGTAGTCGAGTATAGGAGAATATTCATTTTTTGTCCAATAAGCCACCGTTCCAATTTCGCGTCCACAGCGCCACGCAGCCACGGACAAATCATGATAGTAATTATTTGATGTACGTGCAACCAACCAGAACTAGTGATGGTTTGGGAACGAGTCGTAAAAAAACCCTAATCGTCCTAAAGCGTTTTTAGACAGCTCCAATACCGGCACTTTCGCATTAGGCTTTATTTCACATGTTGCATGATGCAACATACCATACATTATTTTGTATGGGTGATATGGAAATTCCTGAGGTTAGCAACAAATTTCTTCGCAACACCACTAAGTCCCTGTCCCAGATGTTTGAGTCACAAAACACCATTCAATTCAGAAAAAAGAGGGAGAGGTTGTACACACGCCCTTTCGCATTTTTTCGATGGAAATGGTTTGATTCGGAAGGGTCGAAATCCCGCAAGGTTACATTCCATCTGGATCAATAAAACATGTTGCATCACACAACATGTGGTATTGGAGCTGGTAAAAGTTCAATGGAAGTCCTTAAAAAGGACCACTGGCTCCAATTCCCCAGTCAAGGCAGTTTTAAATACATGGGAAAAAACACTAAGACTGGCCACCATTCTTTACAGTTTACGTGATTGGTAAAAAAAAGAAATGATTTTTCAAAAACCTTTATTTTGGCCGGCTTGTTTATATTACCGACGGGTCGCATGGGTTTCGTCCCTTGCAGTTTGGATAGAGGGAACCTCGACGGTTCCCTCTATACAATTTCGTTTAATATCGCTTCCTTCATCCCGAACTGGGAAGGATTGAATATTATGCCATTTTTTAGCTCCGTAAAAGCCACAGATTTCTCCTAAAATGTCTATGATTGACGAGCAAAAAATACGATCGGAATCTACGACGCTAAAGCTAGCGAATCGTGAAAGTTGCAGTTTAATTGGACCAGTGGTCTGCCTAAAACAACATTATCAGCATGTGCACATAATTTTCACATACGGAGGAAGTACAAACAAGTGGGAACTGGGCATCTTCACCGAGATGCGATCATTCGACTAGAGTTGGAGGATGGCGTTTACACTGTTGAGGCGGAGAACTTGTCGCGTGCTGGACACGCATTCACACTTGAAGTGACGGATGGCGTTCACATCGTCCACGACGATCGTCTAGTGATCCCTCGTCAGGGGTACGGTGCGTGGATCACCCGCGTTTGTATGTGTGCGCAAGTTCGCCATTGGAATTGATTATTTTAGCTTTCAGTACTCATTCGTTGTCATGAAATATATATCATTACATTTAACCCTCATACAAATGCCAAGACAAAGTGTTGGCAACGAAAGGGTTAAGAACATATCAAGGTTTGCAGTATGTACAGGTGCACTGCTTTAACCCCCCCCCATTTACATACACAATTGCCACACCATAATATTTTTGCGCATGTTGGACGGTTCAACATGTGCTCTATATGGTATTTGTACCCTATGTACGACATGCATGGAAAAGGCGCGATGGTCCTTTTGTCCCTGATCCAACATGCGGAGTCAACATGATAGTAAATGACGAATTTTTTCGGCTCACACGTTGGAGGGTTCAGCATGTTACCCTGTCCCTTTTATTTCGGAATCCTACTTTTGGGTTGACTATCCACAGTTCGGTGCACAGAAAAGGCAAATATCAGACGTACACTCATCATTATCAGATGGATAGATAAGATATAGTGGTGTCGGGCAAATGCAGTCTTTGGTTTCCTCTACGCCTAGGCGAAGGGGTAGCGCCGACTGGCGTTGAAAAGGAAGTTCATGATGCCGAATGGGTCGCCGTAGGCCTTGGTGCCCTTGTAGGGGCTGATGATCGTCCGGTAGATCTCGTAGGAACGATCGAACGCCTGGACGATACGGATGTGCTTGTCGTCGAATGTCTTCATGAGCAACGACTTGACTTTCGCATCGCAATTGCTGGGCCGATGGCTTCGCCTTGGCTTTATCAATCGCCCTCGCATTTGCCTTGACCTCGGCTTGTTCGGGACGACTACTCGCGAAAGTTGAGACTTGAGCGGGGGCTGACAGCACATTCACGTGTATCGGGTCGTCCGAAACTGACGCGTCCTTGGCTTCGTCACCGAGGTCCTCGAGTGCGAGAGCGCGAATCCCTTGTAGGTCATCCGCTGGTCCGTCTTCGGCTGCTTCGATGGCCGAGTCGATGTCTTCGTCGGAGTCGCCGGAGTCGTCCTTCGTCCCGCCGTCATAGTTGGCCCACTCGATGAAGCCGAGTAAGTTGAGAGAGACACGGATGCGTGCCTTCCAGACGTCAAAGTTGACGGCGGCCGTGAGGCGGGGGAAGTCGGTGGAGGTTGAGCTTGGGTTCATCATCTATAAATGGAAAGGAATCGTAACTATTGCAATGCGTGGTTAGGGGTGTTCACGAAAGGGTTGAAGGCGAGAAGGACGGGAGGACATGATCGTTGGAGATACAAAAAGCAAGTGATATTAGTTAGTATGAGGCTATTCCCAGGAGTGTGGAGGCCACAGTCTCCTGTGACCGATTTTACTGGTTGCAGGACCTCTTCAGGTCATCTGCTTGTATAGAGGATACTACTCGTAGGTAATTACCTACGAGGTTTGTAGCCCTAACTGATATAGTTTATACGATACAGGAAGTCAGAATTGAACTTTAACAGGGTTTTAGTGGAGCGTATCTACTGACTCAGTGGATTCGCTCGGTGACCCTTTCTGTCACGATTGGGGTACGAATTGCTCCAGAATGGACACACGGATTCAACCTCTCGCGTCGCCCAGTGCTCACCCCCGCTCTGGTCGATGAGCTTCTCTGTGAAGCTGACACTATGAGCAGCATATTTCTAGAGCGGCGGGGGGGGGGTGATGGACCCACACCGTCTCCAGAAAGAAGTTTTGGGCAGGGCATAATCCAGAAATTTGAGAGCTCGGTCAGTCGGATTGTCCAGTCAACAAACGGCGAATAGCGTCCAACGCGATGATATTTCCAGATCTCTACCAAAAAACACAGCAGGCAGTTCATCGCGATTTTCTGCATTCAGAAATATCTGAGAATTGCCTCATCGCTTTGAGCAAAGAAGCCAAACTGAGTACCTATGGGTGGATCCGCCTGTGGGCGTTGCAGAACGAGGAGAAAATTGTTGCCATCCCTCTCGCAACACGTGCGTTTCCGTGGTGATTTGATTCACCGGGGTTTGGCCTACGACTGCGTAAATATCCAAATCACTGCTATTTGGACCATGGAGATCAAGATCCAGTAATAATCGCAACTCAAATTGTGCAGCTCAAGGCCTATCGTTGCTATCATTGCAACACCGAGTTCCCAATCTCTCTCGAGAAGGACTGCACGTCGTTTCTGTGTCCGACTTGCGTTGGACCCGTCACAAAACCACATAATAGTAATATACTTAAATACGTGAGCAAACTTATCCCTCATAGCTCATAATTCAGTCCCTTAGATTGTTAAGACGCGGGATATATCCCTCACAGATTTCTTACAAGATCTGTGTAAACCATCCTGACCCTTTTTGTGGTAACAAGGGTCGCTGTCAACTTCTACCATTTGATGAATGAATCCCCGCGACTACGAATACGGCGACACTTCTTTCAATATCGACAAGGTGCAGAATGTCATCGCGCGCTCAAGCCGATACCACCTCTTCTCCGACTTCTCTCTCAAAATCCGGGGATGTACCTGTATGGTCAAGCGGCCCAGTCCTACTTTCAGCTTGCGGCTAGAAGCTCTTCTCGCGGGTTCTAGATACCAGATACATCAGCCACTTAGTGCGCTATCTCCGCCTCGCCTCTGCCGCTGATATCCCGGACTACATCGCTGAACAGGCCCGCAGCGATTTTGCAGACGCTCCAGCAAATCAAATCTCGCGCAACTTATTGTACGAGTTGAAGTCGCCGTTTGCCAAAGAATCAGGAGGCGATACGTTCATGTACCAACATGAGTGTTTTTTTCAACGCAACTATCCCTTACCCACGTGTTGGCGTTCATGCCGCCGTGTTGCAAGCCATGTGTCAAGCTCTGGTCTCCATGTCTCCATCCCTCTGGCCACGTTCAAGAAGATGTGCTGCGCCGCCGACAGCGGTGTTTACATGTGAGTGGTAGAAGACCTAGCGCAAGTCGCTTAAGACCGAAAACAAGCGAAGGCATGGCCTGCTCGGTCCGTATTGCTTTGACTTCTGTCTACCCGTCGTGTGCGCTTTGACGCGTGTCATCTCAAGCGCAAAAAAGGAGGAACGCTCTTCCTCTCAACGGCGGTGTTCACCGACAAGCAGAATCAGCAAGCCCAGGTCCAGCGACTGGAGATTAAGGAAGTCGAATTGGCGGCCTTGATCGCCGGAGACGAGGAAGTGCTCGCGACAATCGCCGAGCAGCTAGATCTGATGCGCGCGCAGTCTCATTTGGAGACTGACGAGCACCGTGCCGAGTGTGCGGACTGGCTCGCACTGGCGAACGAGTACCAGCAGCGCGCGGATGAAGCTGCCGAGACCGAGGCGATAGCGATAGAAGATCACGATGCAGCGGCAGATACCGACGCCACTGACTTCACACTTAACGCCGCGCTGGAGGCGCTAGCGATTTCCATGACAAGCTTGGAGAAAGACCGTGTGTAGATACTCTTACTCACAGCACAAGATCTCGCATCCTTGATTGTCGTTGTTCGTGTCAGCTGGCGCACGCATCCAAGAAGAGGACCCCGAACATGACCGCATTCGCCGCGCTATTGTTCTAGCGGATGAGAGTCACCTCAATGCGCGTCGTGGTTTGCTTCTCTACCACGCTGTAAACGTTTGCGCTGTGTGTGGCATTCTTCCCCCTGTATGCGCCAACCCAGTGCCACGACTGGGTACTTCATTCCACTGGCAGTCGCGCCGGAAAAACAAGGGCAGATCGGGAAAAACCGACTGGGCTTTCACGAACTGTGTCGCGTCAAAGACTGCCAAGCGCGCCTGAATCTAACGCGCGATGGCGCATTTGCTGTGGTGTGCATGCGATACTCGGGCACGAGTGGGCCTCGCAGCGCGGATAGTCGCTTTAGTTGCATCCCCATCGGACCCACATGCACGCGTCGTGAAATCAGCAAGGTATCGATCCGTGGAGTCAAACCCAGCACACGACCCAAGAAAAAATGGCAGAGCTCAGCAGTACGAGCAGCAATCGCGGCGGCAACGGACTGCTTGCGAGTTGCAGCGTCAGTGCGAGCATCACAACCGCACCTCGCGCCACCGTGACACGAGATCAGCTTTTTCACACGGAAGCCATGGCATATCCCCAGTTCACTCAGCAGCTTCCCCAGCTTCGTGCCACTTCGCTTGTAGACACGACAGGACAAAAGCAACCCCGCGATGCACTAAATGAAAGTATCGTGGCTGCGGGACTCATTAGTGATTGCTTGATGACTATTGAGCAGTTCCTGACGGCATTATCCGCTCGCCAAGTCGCTGTCGTGGGCGACGGTTTGCGCCTCTACCGATCGCTGGACGCTTGCCAGCAGCAGCATATTCCCGTGATAGGAAGATCAAGACTCGGGCAGCGTCTGGTCAATTTTGCGGGGAGTCAACGCTGAACTACTCAACGAGTTGGCGCAAGGTGACCCGGCCACCGTGATGCGGCTCTATAGGCGCATCTACCGTACTCCGATTCTACCAAACGCCGACGTTGCGCAGATGACGGCTCGCGTGCGGAAATGTGTGGCGAAAACAGCAAACTGACCACAGGGTCAGAAACTTACCGTCAATAGATGGCCTGGTTCAGACGAGATTGGTGCAGCTGTGCAAGAGCCGATCTTCGTGATCGATTTTTCTATCATCACGGACGTTGCTTCTATCGAGGTATACTATGAGGACACGCAGAACGACGTGATTGTTGCCAAGATCCAGCAGCTCGACAACGGAGAAGGGCTTGAGTTGATCACGGCTTGTCTCGCCGCGCGGACGATTCCAACAATTCCGCACAGATTTTGCAGTGTGCACATCAAAAAGAATGTCATCAAAAATCAGTGGACGTTTGAACTGGCTTGCTTAGGGTCTTACGATCGCTGCGTACAAAACAGTGAGCTAGAGTGCAAGGAACTGCACGAGGACGCAGCCGAGTACTTGAAAGGTTAGTGTCGCCTGTATCTATCTTCTTACCCACTGCCGTTTTGTCACGTGTATACTTGGTGTACCGTGAAACCATCGACAAGAAGAACTGGATTACGTGGGGTTTTTTCACGCCCACGCTTTGGCCTCGTAACCACCAACATGGTTGAGAGCGCAAACAGTTGGATCCTCGATGAGAGCGATGAGACTTGGTTTGGATGCATACAAGGCTTGGTGCGACGGATTCCAGGGCGAATACCTACGCGATGTCTACGCAAAGTTGACGACTGAAGCGAAAATGACCAGAACAAATTTGTTTCCCCGCAAGCGCCTCGTATCGTCCGTGAACGAATCGATTTTCGAATTCCTGTGTGAATCGTCACGGATGCATCCCGTCGTTGAGCTGGTGAATCGAACGCACGAACCCACACTAGCACGGGAATCGAACGTGCTAGTGTGGGTTCTGCAGTGAGTTGAAGTATCCGTGCGTCCATGCATGTGCCGCGATCATATCCTCACGCGGTAACCCGCTCGAGTATGTGTTGGCCTACTATTCAACTCCACGACTCCAGTCCATGTTCGCGCCTTTTTTACACCAATCGACATCATGGCCGTCGTATCCAACGACGCGCTACCTCCTGCCATCTTCGATCGTAGAGGTCGACCAAAAATGATTCCCGAGCGCAACCGCTCTGAGTCTATCAACGACGACTCCCCTGTACATTGCGGAGACTGTGGGGTGGCTGGGCACATTAAGTGTACGTGCAAGCGGCGCGCGAACAAGACGCAACTGGTGACGAAACGTCTACAGGCTACAGCGACGATTTGCCTACATGCGACCAGGGATGGCACGTGCCCTTTCTCTGACGCAACAGTTTGTTGTTCCAACAACCCAAAACAGTCTTATCAAGGCAACGAACATTTTTTTGTTTTTTCGAGGTAAATACCATAGTTTTTACGAGCTTGAAGATGAGCAAAATCGGATCCTTGTCGGCTTCGTTCCATTTTCCCAAGAATAATGGAAAACGGCACGCCATGGCGGCCGTCCCAATCCGCGCAGGGCTGGCGCTGGACGGAGATCACGAAACAAGGACCAGATCTTGTTTTGCACCGACACAACTCTCAAGAAAGCTATCGCTACCGCAGGAAGATGCCGAATCCGCCAGCAGACGTGCGGAAGCATTTTTCGCTGGTGCTTTCTCCGACCCCGCTTCATCGAGACAAGAACTACAAACCGTACCGCTGTGTTTTCTGTGAGCGAGCGCACGTCGCAAATGGGCTTCCGAAACCAGCGACGATTGCAGGACGTGTGTCGACAATGGAGAAGCATTTTGAGGGCTGCCCATTCGCCACTGCTGCTGTTGTCAGCCAAGCTCCACTGGCGCCCGGTGAAGCCACCGCAGATCTGAAGCCCAAACTGGAGCGATGGCTCATCGATGTTATTGCCGAACACAACATACCAGCCACATGGATTGAGAGCGCATCGGTCCGAGCCCTCCTGGAGGGTTTGTGCCCAGGTATCACGGCGTATCTACCCAATCGTCGAGCTCTGGGCGGACGAATTCTCACGGCCCACGCTATCGACAGCTACAACACCCAGCGCACTGCCTTGAAGAAACAGCAAGACACAACTGGTGGCCGAGTCAACTTGCTGTCCGATGTGTGGCAGAACATTGCTAAGCGACACCTGTTGGGGTGCCAACTCACGCTTTTCGGATCATATCTCACTGAGCCGCTGCGCGAGACTGGGTCCCACCACGATGGCGTCGCCATTGCGCACCAACTCGACGATGTTCTCAGAGATTCGGTGAACGACGGGTGGCGAGTAGGCTCGGTTGTCACTGACAATGCTGGACAGTGTGGGCGCGCCCGCCGAATCTTGACTTTGCGCTGGCGGGACGTGGTCTTCCTACACTGTATGGCTCATGACATCAACAATCTCGTGAAGGCCGTGCTGACCAAGGACTTTGCTGCGATCACGGACCAGGCGTCGAGAGCTGTGAATTGTCTCAACGCGTCTTCCGCCAAGTGGTTAGTGGAGGCAAACATCATCATGGCCCGAACCCACGGAAAGGAGTTCAAGTTTCACACGCTCTGTGCCACGCGATGGAACTCAATGCAGTTTTGTTTTGCATCGCTGCTGCGTGTTCGTACTGCGTTGCGGACGCTGTACAACGAGTTTCACGAGGCAAGTGACTTTCCAGACGCGCTCCGTGTGTTTGGCGACCCGGTTTTCTGGCACAGCCTGGCCCAAGCTGAGAGGATCATATCACCTCTATCAGAGGCCTCCTATCGGCTTCAACGGGACGAGAACACTGTTGCAGATGTCGTGGTGTCGTTTCGAGATATCTACTTTGGCTTTGCGACGGAGAGCGGTGTCGTTGGGCACAACCTCGTGGCGTGTGTGGAGGCGCGGTGGGCCAATTGTGAGCAGCCGCTGTTCATTTTGGGCTTCTTTTTGCACCCAGAGTTCCGCGATGATGCCAGTCGCGTTCGTCCCTCCACCATATCATCTCGTGCAGCGATTTCTGACTTTGCAGTTTACTACTACCGGCGCCTCATTGGCGACGACTACGGGACGCTGCGTGATGAAGTGACGTTGTGGCTGACGGGTGGAGGACCGGTCGTGCGGAAGACCGACTTCGCCAATCTCGCGATCAGCTATTGGGAGCACTGTCGTGACGATTTTCCGTGCCCCTTTCCAAAGCTCTCCAAGTTGGCTATCGTCGTGCTGTCCATCGCCGTGAACACAGCCACTTGTGAACGGCTTTTTAGTGAACTCGGCGCGATCCACTCTCGCAACCGCAATCGCATGGATGCTGACACGTCGCGCAATTTCCATCTAGTACGGAAGCGCAAGCGCGACGCCGACGCCAAAGACACCGCCCGTGCAAAGAAGAAGAAACTGACAGTTCTTTCTCCAACCCTCCGGCGCAATATTCTCACCGGAGCGCACAGTATGGACCAGCACGACGACGCGGAAGACGCGTTGCCAGAGCCGACGGACGAAGATCGAGTTCTAAACACTTTTTCATTCTGGCAAGAGACGCTCGCCGTGATCTTTGAGGATCCGGAGTTCAGTGAGGCGATCAGTGACCCCGAAATCGTGGAAGAGGACGCAGGCAACGAGGGTCTCAATTGCCGGGATCCCTACGAAGAAATTCCACCAGCACTACAAGGCCCATTTCCGCCACCAGGCGGGACGATGATTCAAGAACGCGCTATGCACGGTATTCGAAGTATCAAGGCAAGCTTGTCTTCGTTGTTTCCGATCGTGTTGGACGGGCAGAACGCGTAGTGTATCAGCAGTGTGGTTTCATAGTGGTTTTGCGACCATGATAGTGTATAAATCGAAATGGATACGTTGTATGACATAACTAGTAGTGTTGCCGCCATTCGACAGTGTACGCTGTCCATGTTCCGCGATAATCTTGCGCTGTTGCATTCTTGTATGCCAGCATTTTTTTCTTGTTCACTTCTCAAACACCACGTTTTATGATATCATACTTCTCTAGCCGGTATCAATTTTGACGAAAATGTCGATCAGACAACGATGGAACATGTTGAGACGTCCAAAAAACCTGTTGAAACAACAAAAAACCGTCCCATCGCCATCCCTGATGCGACGTTCAGGTACGCTTCAATTCGGATGCACACTACAGTATGTTGGTTACGTTTTTGCTACAGGACCTCTATGACTCCATCATCCATGCAGGAAAAATGCACGGTTGCTCAATGAGAAATAGTACGTTACCGAACGGTGATTAGTTTAAAAAAAGCGAGTGTGATGTGTAGATTCCCAATAAATAAAACGGGAGTAAAGTGAATTCTCGCCGACACAAACTCTCAACTATCACATGGTACCTTCCTGTTTCCCGCGCTGAATCGTCACCTGTTCCCACATCCATACTTGTATCGTATTTGTCACTCAGCAACCCAATTCAATCTCGTATCCTCTATCTGATTGGACAATTGAATTGGGACCTTGAAGATTCCATAATTCGTCTTTGCAATACGGGCTGTTGCAACTCAGCAAATTCTCCATATCTCAGGGATTCCAAACCTTTGATAATGGAATACATGGGATCTACTCAGCGTTGTTGTCAGCGCAACGAAACCTCAGAGGTCTCGGTTAGCCCGAAGGAAAACGACCATCTCGAAGTTGGCAGTGGTGGGGCGTCGTGATGGGCTTCCATTGCGAGAAAAGGCGCTCACATCGGTTGCTGGTTGATGAAATCTTCAGAGGAGCTCCATGTACTTCTAAGCCGTGGCGATCTTATCTTCTTGGCTTCACGCAGCCCAGCGGTCGCAAAGGTCTATTTTCTCGCTTCCTTCGTTGGTGGAGGAGTAGCCAGAACAAATGACACAAGTGCAGCTTGGTCGGCGCCAGCAGCGGGCGGTTGCGCAAGACCATCACGAAAGCGTTCTCGAACTGGTTTTGAGCTGGTCCTCGACGAGGGGATACTTGACGATCAAATAGAAGGCGAGCATCCACAAGCGTGCAGTTCTCCGCCTGGAACTGCACGCAGACGATGTCAAGGTCGTCGCACTTCTCGACAAGCTGAACGATCGCTCGATAAACACTTGGCCGCGGCATCAGTTCTTCGGTAACCACCCGAATCGCATCGCGGATCTCGACATAGCGCTTTAGCATCTTGTACGTCGACGACCAACGTGTGGCATTCATCTTAAGTTGCTTGAAACGACCAGATCCGCACTGTTGTTGGGCAAAAGCAGCAGTACACACAGTGCTCGGACCACCCCGAAGCTCTCTTGGTGCTCGGCAAGGATGCGCCAAGTTGAATCGATGGCTTGCGCAGCGGACGACCAGAACACCGAAGCGGGTTGCGATGGCTTGGTTGGTCGCGCAGTTGTCACCGACGACGAAGAGCAAATTGCCCAGCCCCTTGTGGTAAAGGCCGAGTACGTTCTCTATAATCTCGATGTGCGCGTCGGCCGAGTGTCCGTGCTCCGCTGACGAGATGGAAAGAAGCGGCTGCATTACGACCTCGACCTTGGCAAAACCGGCGTCAATTGAGACGTAGTGATGTGAGCCACATGACCACCTGTCGATCGCCCTGCCAAAAGCGTCAAGGGGATCTCCGTGCTCTAAAACTTGGTCGTCAGATGCTTCACGTAGAGCAGCAGAGACTTGGTCGAGATAAGCTCCAAGCGGGACCTCGAGCGAGTGAGAGGTGCATCGACCTGGCTGAGGGGCTCGATCACCCACTCATCTAATTGTACACCTGCATGATGCGAGTGCCGACGAGGCCGTGCTCTTCCAGGCGCGTGTTGACACGCTGCTGGTGTTCCGTGAAGACTGGAGGTAGTCGGGGTGCTCGGCGACGAGGAGACTAATCAAGTTCGTGTACTCAGTGTTTTCTGGCTTTGCTGCACTGCTTACCCAAGAAGTTGCCATCGCCCGCACCTGTGAAGAAAACTGGCTCACTCTGCGCGAGGTCGACATGGTGGCTGGACGAAGCCTTTGCTAATATCTGTCTCCAAAGTCTTTACGAAGAGGCGCTTACTGGGATCCGTGGAGAGCGATGGCGCGCTGATTCTTTTGTGTTGTCCTTGTCTCAGAACTTCTTGTTCTTGTCTCAGAACTCGGGGGTTCTTGGGGATCTCGCGTTGAGAAGACCAGACGGAACACCGGGGATTAGTTGGATACGGGAACACTTGGCCTGATAGCTCGTTCCTCTTGGCGTGCCAGTTGTACGATCAAGCCAATCAACTCAATCAAATATTGCAGTTCCGTGGCGTTGCGACCGCCCTACAATTGGCCAAGTTCTTCTTTGGCTCGGATCTCGTGTTGTAGGGGGAGCCTCTAATAAGGGGTGTTCTTACAAAGCTCCCGGGAGTGGGAGCGCGAGCGTGACTGTGTTCACCCCCCCCCCCTCCCCCTCCCCCAAAAAATGACGTGATATTCGATTTTTCACATGAGCATATTTCTATCTAAAATGACTTTTGGCGCAAAATATACGGGTAAATGGCAGCTAAGTTAGCAAACATTAGGTTCCAGACGTACGGCTCATGTAGTGTTGTTTTCTGCGAGCTCCCAAATATCTCCCAGCTCCCAAGGGTTTTGTCCCAGTCCGGGACCTTCACGGGGTTTCGGAGCTCACCTTAAGGTCGACGTTTTCTTTCCCGTCACCAAGAAACGATGTCCAGAAAAACACACGGCTCGGCAAAGCGCGACGGCGTAATCTCCGTCTCCCCAGGATGCTCTAAGTTGCTATCGACAAAGACGTTAAGCCAGCGCTTTAAGGTCACCGGGTAAACAGTTCGAAAGGCTTTGGTGATACGCAGACGGTGAAACTAAAGCCCGTACCATGCGACCTGCGTCGTCAACTCTGGTGTCGATGACTGTGCCCGAGTTAGCTCCAGCGTAGCCTGTACCATGGTGCAAGCAAACCATAGCTTGCAGCCTCTATCCGCACACTTCTGACGCTGATGGACGGAGTGCTGCGTACGCGTGCTTGTACGTCAACTCGGCACCAACGCCCACACTCGCAACTGCTTCGACGCGTTTGTAGCGAGCGGCCCATTTCACGTATTGGTGGTGGAGGATCGATTGCGGATAGGGAGGGATATGAGCGGGGGTCGCAAGTATGCGGGAATGGGTTACGATTAGGTTAGTATAATACGTCACACACGATGAATATGAAATAAAAATCCTCTATTATTTACATGTGAGCGGAATCTACTGGACGCCCCACAGCGATTTACTGGACGACTATATATTGTAGAATATATGATATTTGAGTGTATCTGTTCACAAGTCACATCTATCAAGTGCATGATTGCTGGGCAGCCTTTTTTGCTTTCCTCAATTCGGACGTGACAGTGATCCACATGAGTTGGCTCCGTCGGCGCTTTCTCCCTGCTGGGGTTTGGGACGGCAGTGATATCGCGTCTTGGCATTGATCATAAGTATCAGCAGCTTCTGCAATGTTCATGTTGGTTGTCGGCAGCCCCAGAGTAGATGCACGAGTCTCGATTTGCTGCATCAGATACTTCAAGTCGCAGAGACGCTTTCGTTGGTCATGGAGCCGCGAGTTTGATGGACTGATGGGCTGGCTTGGGTCTTTCGCGACC
>JAADWC010000220.1:0-14053 GCA_023336095.1 Pythium pectinolyticum | reverse complement strand
TATACCGGTATATACCGGTTTCATTTGGAATTTATGGCGCCATGGCAACAGGGTTCTTGACCCAGCTCCGCGCGTGGTGCCATCGCGATCAGACGACATGGCGTGGCGTGGCGTGGCACATGCTGGGTCAAGAACCAGCCTTAACGTCACCTCAAGCAGGCGACGGCGAAAGCGATCAGGCAAGAAGGGATCTAGCCCCATCTACCCACCTCACCCACCCTCCATCTCACTCGCTTCGCGTGTCACTGGACTCGCGCGTTCACGTAGTCGCCGCCGCCGTCGCCACCGTCCTCGCCTTTCATTCAACAACAAAACCCGAAGACAACAAAGCAAGCATGCGGTATTCCCAGTTCCTTCGATGCATTTTCGTGCTGCTAGCACTGGTGGCCGTGACCTCCATGCACGGTGTCCAGTCCCAAGAAGCAAGAGCGCTACGTGTGGCTGCGGATCGAGAAGCTACGGGAACGGCTACGCACAGCAGTAGCACAGCGCACAGTACGAGTGGATCGCTGGCAGCGGATGTCGCTTCGAGCCACGAGAACCCGACGAGCCACAAGAAGGAAGGACCCACGGCGTCATCGTTCACGGGACCGCTCATCGCCGGTGCGCTTGCGATCGTGCTCATTGGCGGTGTCATCAAGTTCCGCCAACACGCCAGCGCCAACCAATAGAAAAAGAAATACGACACCAGGGTCTAGATCAAGAACACAGATCAAGAACAAAGATCAAGAACATGGATCATGAAGATAGATCAAGAACTGGGTCTCTTTGAGCGAAATTGACGAGATCAAGACGTAGTAAGGGGTGGTAGAAGTTCTAGTGTACATAGTGCTGTATTTATTGTGCTGAAAGAAACCAAATAGATTTGCTGAACCGTAGCTTCTCGCAGTTCAGCTTGCATTACTCATACCGGTCGATAGTTCTGCCACGCCGGCATCCCACATCCAGCCACTCCATGCCATGCCATGCCATGCCATGCTCACTTCCACATCCTGATCACACTTCACTTCATCTCACGGTCTCGCGTAAACGCCGCCGACATGCCTTTCATTTTTCTGTTCCCCGTGCGAGTCCCACGATCGCGACGTCATCCCACGGCAGGTTGACACGGCGGCAAAGACATGGGGGAATGGAGAACTGACTTGACGACGTTGCTTCTATTCTTGCGTGGATCTTGGATGATCCATGTTGGATCCCTTGTGCATTTCTGTGTGGCCAAGAGGTGAAAGAAAGAGGGTTGCAAAGCCATCCCGAGAATGGATTCACATTTTGTTGGACAGGCATCATTTTGGCGATGGAAAATGCACTTTCTCTTCATCAGCCAATCAAAAGACTTCTTGGTGAGAAAGGCGGCATAACCATCACTCCCATTTCGATTTCTGTCTTTCTCTCATGTGCAAAGAGATCCAACCAGCTCCCTCAGTCAGCACTGGGGTGATAAGAATAGAGTCTCTCCTTCACGCCATCTTTGCATATCCGGCTCCTGATTCTCATACACTTGCACATCCGTCTCCAAATTCTCATACACTGTGTGTGTGTGTTTCCTCTCCCGTGCACGCGTATATTTAGTACGTTGAATTTAGACACTGCAGCTCGTTGGGACTTTCACGAAACTCCATCGACAAAGAACCTGCACGCTCAGATCATCTCATCTAAATACGCGCGAGCATGGTGCAGTAGTTCCAGTAGTACTGCAGTATACATGCATCGACTCATGCGCACCCCGCCAACAATAGTATTCTTGGATGAACCACTGGCTGTACATGGTACTGAGCATCATGGACGCCGTGACCAACATTAGACTCACGTACGTGACGCTGCAAGTGGGCACGTGGATGCTCGTGATGAAGATCACGACCGAGAGCTTCCTGTTTCTGTGTGGCGCGCTCACCAAGATCACGTGGATCATGTGTCTCGTGCACACACTGGTGCGGTACTTTTTCAAAGTGGTGGCCCGTGTCGTGCGGTCCATGCGGCTCATTTCGTCCAGCACGCGCACGCAAATCGAGTTTTACGTCGACAGTTCGGCCATGTTTCTCAGCTACAAGCTGTACAACTTGCTGCTGTGCGTGATCTTGTTTGTGATGCTCCAGTTTTGTGGTGCACCGACGTTTATGGTGCGCGCGGATCCGTACAAAGTGGGCATGTACGGCGGCATCCCGCGGATCGCGCCGTTCTGGAAAAGCGAGATCGTCTGCGACTTGCTCACGATCCTCACGATGCTCACGGCGTGGGGCCAAGTGATTGGCATGCTGCTCTTGCGTACCAAGTATCGCCACGTCGCCCGCAACAGCACGATGCGCTTACTGCAGAAGCGGTATATCATCTCTGGATGGGACGGTCTCATGGCCGCGCAGATGCTCGGGCTGGATCCTAGTGATCCGGAGCTTATTGTGGGCGGCAGGGCACGCACCAAGGTCGATGTGGGTTCGCTACTGCAGCTATTGTACCTCTCTGGACCGAGCGGCTTTGTGCAATTGGCGGGCGACTATATCTTTGTGGGCAATGGGTTTTCGCAGGAACCCGTCACGTTTCAGTACCCCGTGCAGCGCGCCATCAATATGGGGCTCATCAAGGGCTCCAGTGGCTCCACAGAGAGCCACAAGGGTGGTGCATACAATGTCTCGGACGCTGGAGATAGCCACCCGGTGACGCGCACGTCGATCGTTGTCCAGTCGATGCGCGTCGGCTCGGTCGCGGAGACGGAGCTGACGGCCAATAGCCGCAGTCGCACGAGCTCCATCCCGAATATCAAGACCAGTATCTTTGAGCGGTCGCTGCGGATCGTCTCGGATGGGTACTTTGGCAAAGTGCTGCTGATTGATGAAAAGAACCCCGGGACAGTGACCAGCAACAAGGAGACGGGCATGCGGGAGTACGTGGTGAACGACGCCATGTCCACCATGTCGATCCTCGACATCCGCTGGCTGCTGGGCGATGAAAAGAAATTGCGCGCCGATTGACAGCAGAGAATGATTTGGCTACATCTGATTTATGCCAAATAAAGGTGGCCTATTCATGGCAGGTTTGCCTTGGTTCGGTACATAGTTGAGTATATCACCTTGTTTTGGTAAATGATCTCGTCTCACTTCAATGATTGGTTGTGCATTTCTGCCAATCATCTCGTACTCGTCAGTCCAGCACTGACTAAATTTCCTCCTCCTCCCTCGTCTTCTTCTTCATCTTCTTCTTCACTTCACTGACTGGAGTTCAGACTCTGGACTGGTGGGTTACAACTTGGCGATTTTTTGGGATTCCATTTCGATTGATTCGCGCAACTGCCCGTCGTTCTGTTTCGAGAGTGAATCCTCGTCGCTTCTCTGACGCCGGCCATCCGTCCGCTCCATTACTCGCCGCTTCGCGTCTGTCCAGCCTCAGCTCACAAAACCACAAAGAGAGAGAGAGAGAGAGAGACTGTGTGAGCGTAAAGCATTTGCCTGTCTCTCAAAGTGTGCGTCGACAAACTCAAACACCCAGAGTAAGCCAGTGGAACTGTACATTCTGTCGGTCCGTTGATCGGTCTGGAGCAACGTCAAGTGACACGCCAGTGCACTGCCCGTCGTCCGCCGACTAGACCAGCGCCAAGTCTTCTTCGTTTCCGCAAACCTCCATTCTCACACTTGCGCGTCACCCACCGCATCACCTCCGCACACACACACACACACACATCCCGGTATGCTGATACCCCGCCGCGGCCGTTCGCCGCTACTGGCGACGCTGGCTACGGCCACCGCCACACTCGCGCTCTGTCTTGTGCTCCACGGCGCGCATGCCGCCGCCAGTGACGACCTGGGCTCGTCGCCCGCGACGCATCACCAGACCAACGACAACCACGGCAACAACCACCACGACAACATGCTGACTGTGCGCCGTGCACTCTCCTCATCCTCAACCGCGTTGACGCCGTTCTCGTCCTGGGCGACTACCAAGGACGCGCTCCAGTACATTCTCGCATTCCTCATGGTGCTGCTCGCGGCGCATCCACTCGGCGTCATGTTCCCACGGTACCTCAAGCTGCCGTTGATCACCGGGTACCTCATCATGGGCATCGTCGCCGGTCCGTTTATCGCCGACTTGCTGCCCACGGCGCTGGTCGACATGCTCGCGCCGAGTGTGAACGCACTGGCGCTGTCGTTCATCTCGTTCCAGGCCGGCCAGGAGATCTACTTACCCGAGCTCAAGCCGCAGATCAAGCCCATTCTCACGCTCCTGCTCGTGCTCTACGTCGTGACCATGTTGATTCTCACGAGCGTGCTCTTTTTTTTCAACAGTCCGTTCTTTTACGACTCGTTTGACGGCGCGTGCCAATTGGCGATCGCGCTCATGTTTGGCTCGATCGCCGTCTTGGGATCGCCCGCGACGGTCATGGCGATCAAGATCGAACTCAATAGCGTCGGCACGTTTACGAATCTCATGCTCGGTGCGACCATGACCGCCGAGTTTGTCGTGCTCGTGTCGTTCTCGCTCTCGCGCGTCGTGTCGTCAGTGTACTGCGCCAAGCTCGACATTTCGTTTGGCAATTTGCTGTTCACCATGGGCGTCGTGATGGCGAATCTGTTGGTTGGTGTCGTGATTGCGTTTCTGATTGTCGCAATCTTTTCGATCCCGGGGGGTCCCGAGCACGATGAAGAGTCGGCCGAGCTGCTCGTGGTCCAGGACCGTGCGAGCCACCAAGGACAGGCCACGGTCTCTGCGCAGCAGTACATTACACGCAGCCGCTCGAGCCGCAACAGTCTGCGCAAGCTCGCGAGTCTCAACAGCGGAGGAGGAGGAGGAGGCGGGGGAGGAGGCGTACTTAGCGGAGACCGTAGCCGCAGCTCCGTGCGTGGCGATCTGGAAAGCGCGATGAGTCCGATCAGCGAAAACGCCGCCGATAATCTGCCGCACCCGCACAATGCGTACGTGGAATCCGTGGACGAGGACGACCACGCGCACGACCGCCGCAAGCTACTGGGCACGCAAGGCTTCCACCCCTTGCTGTGGGTGCTCGAGTGGATGGGCTCGCTGTACGGCAAAGGGTTCATGTGGCTTTTGGCGGGCTACGCGTTCTACATGTCGACCAATACGATCTCGGAGGCGACGATCGCGGCCTATGGCCACGTGTGGGACGTGAAATTCGAGCCGCTGCTCGTGCTCATGACGGCGTCCTGTGTCGCGGGCCACTACGCGACGATCCGCCACGACATGCATGTGATCCTGGACACGGCGGCGCCCTACATCTTCTTGCCGTTCTTCGTGATGACCGGTGCCGCGCTCAAGCTCGACCAAGTCGCCGACGCCATCCCGCTCATGAGTCTGTACGTGATCCTGCGGTATGTGTCGATCTTTGCCGCGTGCTACGTCGGCGGCCGCTGGATTCTCAAGCTTTCGCCGCGCGAGTACAACAACCTGTGGCTCACCATGACGCCACAGGCAGGTGTGGCATTGGGACTGGCGAATGAAGTCAAGGGCCTCAGTGATGAGCCCTGGGCTGCCGAGTTTGCCGCGACCATTGTCGCTGCGGTGGTCGTGAACCAGATCATCGGCCCCGTGCTGTGTGCGATCGGTCTGCGCAATGCCGGTGAGACCTACGCGTCGCGCGTGGCCAAGGCCATGGAGGAAAACGCCGCAGCCGCTGATGGTGCGGGTGGCGGCGACAACTCGGTGGGCCACGGAGGTGCGTTCAGTGTGTACAGCAACAAGCAAGGCGGCGGTGGCGCCAGCGGCGAGGAGCTCAATTTGCAGAATAACGGAGACCCTCGTCCGTTGCTCCCATTCTACAAAGTGAACAATGCTGTCGTGATCGGTGAGGACGAGACGGCGTTTGAAGTGGCGCTGGAGCTCTCGCTGTACGGCGCGCACGTGAATTGTCCGCTATTGGATGAAGAACTGGCGGAGAAATGGCACCAGATCAACGACACGATTCTCGCACGCTCGGCCAAGGGCGATTTGATCACGTACAAGAACAAACTACGGGATCCCACGAACACGACGTCGTTTGTGTCGAGTGCGTCGGCGGCCGCCGGCGCCACGGGCGAACTGCAGACCATGACGGCGGCCACGGACGTGGTCGTGTTCACGGGCGATCCGCAGCGCACGATCGAGCACGTCAAGACCATGCAGGCGACATTGGGTGGCCGCAACAAGTGTCCGCGGCTGATCGCCGTGATCCCGGACTGCGGCTTTGCCGTCAAACTCAAAGAGCTGGGCGTGCTGATCATCCAGCCGTCGATCGCGATGGCCAATATCGCCACGCGGATGGCACTTTTGGAGCTGGATCTCGCGCAGCAGCTCTCGAACGAGATCTCCACGACTAGTAATTTCTCGACGGCCACGTACTTTATGCGCCGCGACGACTCGGACCGTGGCTCGATCCATTCGCTTTCCGAACTGCGGCTCATGGGGCGACGTCTGGCGCTGGGCCGCAGTGTCGTGAACCACCACAACGTCAACTACGACCAAGTGGCCGAGGCGCTGGCCAGTTCGAATCTGCCGCTGCCGCCGCCGCCGGCACGCGTGTCCATGTTTGGTACCTCGGCCGTGGGCCACGATCCGTTCTCGGCACGGCCTGGCGGGTTGTCCGTCTACGAACACTACGCCGTGGACGAGGCCGACCTGGCAGAGGATTACGGTCCTGGAGAGGTGTTTGCCGACCAGTACTTGCCGTCGTCGCCCTCGGAGGCGAGTGAACACGGCGGATTTGGGTCCAGGGGCCGCTCGCTGAGACGCTCGCGCGCGTCGTCGCGTGTGCTGCGCCGCTCCCGCTCGGGCTCGTCGTCCAGTGCGCATGGTACTCACAGTCTGCGCCGCAACAACTCGTCCCGCATGTGAGTGAGGAGCTCTTCCCATAAACGCCTTTTTTTTCTGAGGTCGTGGAGGTATATTTTTTTCAAAATGTAGTGTGTTTTAGCTAGATAAAGTTGTCAATAGAAATCAAGATCCAACAAGAAACAACTATTGAAAAATGGATATTTTCTTTTCTGTGAAAATCGTTTATGGACACTTTTTGTGGATCAGTGCAGCGCCGTGCTCGGCGTACTCGGCCTTGGACATCCACATCTCGTGGAATGAGCCCAGTGACGCCAAGATGGAGCCGCCCAGAAAGCTACCGATGCGGCGCTCCTGGGCGTGGGCAGCTACGAGCTTGACCCGCGTGTTACCAAAGCCCGGGGTCATCGTGAAGCCGCTTGTGGCCGTAGCTCCTCCCCCTGCCGCGCCTGACGCTGCCTGCGAGCTCAGTGCGACCACGATCTCTCGCTCGAGCCGCGTGGGCATGTTCTCAAAGCACGAGCTGCCGCCCGTGAGCACGACGTTCTGGAACAATTCCTTCCGCAGCTCGGCCTCGGTGGTCAGCGCGCCCGTCTCACACACGAGCTCGGGCAGCGAGAGCCCGCGCTTGACGCCAAACTTGGTGAACGCTGCGTCTTGACTCTCTAGCTCCTTGACGATCTCCATCGAAGAGCTACTACTTGATCCATCGCCATTACTGGTAGAGGTAGCAGTATCACTTGACGCGCGCGGCACAAAGTACTGCTCCCCGACACTAAAGCGTTCCGTGCCGAGCTGCACGATCGTCTTATCCGGTAGCTCGTAGCCAATTTTGGGCAGCTGTGCGTTCTGGGCCTCGTCAAACGGACCGTCGGCCACGCGGCACAGTCCGCTTTCTTTTGCCTCCGTGGCCACCGACCAATAGAAGCGGGATCCCCTAGTGCTGGTACTGGTAGTAGAGGCGTCCATCGCAAACGATGCGATCTGGGCGTCCAATTTGTACCGTAAAAACGCATCTAAATCGTACCCGCCAAAGAGCTGGACCTGCGACTTGGGGTACGCAAACGCGTACCCTTCATGGACACTGGTGATGCTCGTGTAGGTCGCACCCATTTCGACCACGAGTCCACTCGTGCGCGCATTCGCATAGCACGTGAGCACGGAGCTCTTGGCGCAAAACAGCGCGGGGAGGTCCATGGTCTCCATCAGCACTTCGACCATGCGCTCACGGGCCTTGAAGTCGCGTTTCTTTGAAGAACTGGATCCGCTGGCTTCCTTGACGTCGTGTGGCTTTGGCTTGGTGCCGTCGCTAGTGTTGCTGTTACTGTTCGATTGACTCGCAGACGACGACGACGACGATGACGTGGCATCGTGCAAGAGCTCATCGGGAATCGCAAACGGCCGCTCCACGAGCAGCAGCGGGTGGTCGCTCAGTCGCGTCTGGAGACGGGAGCTCGCGGCATCGAAGAGCCACTGCGCGATCGCCTCGTAGTCGGTCTCCATACACGCGGCACGGCGCGCAAACGCACGCTCGTCCTTTCTAAAGTCGGCTTCGCTTTCGTGGGCGAGTGGCGACTCGTACACACGCGGGAAATCTTCACCGGCAAACCCGAATTTGCATCGCGAGGTACCGAATTCAAACACTAGAGCGTCCAGATCGTTGGCTTCTGCGTGCGCATTCGCGAATGATGCGCCACCAGCAGAGGAGGAGGAAGACGCGTGGTGCGCGTTAGATCCACCGGAAGAGTTGGCGTTGTTGCCGCCTGCGCCGCCAGACGACGCACCGCCGCCCGACAAACCCGAGTACGTGCTCCCGCCAGCAAACATATTGGTGGCTTTTGTGGAATTGTTTCCTGGGCATGTTGGTTGGAATGGAAATTACCGGTATCTTCACCAGTATTTCCGGTTTGGATCCCCAATTGGAACGAGGCGTTATTTTGGGTTGCTAGTGTGTTTGATTGGCGTTAGTTTGCCAACGGTTTGATTGCCCACGTTGAAGTGGGAGAACTGGGACGCGAACCAAACGCCAACGGCACAATGGCTGTCCAACATCACTTCCATGTCACAATGCGGGACGGGTAGTCCAGGGCCATTCCCAGTAACGGCGGTACTGTAGTCGCTTCGAAAACGCTGTGGCAGCAACTTGCATTCGCCGTTCCGACAAGCATCAGAGAGCTCCCCTCAAGACCACACAGTCAACAAAAGAAGCGATACACGATGGCGATTACGTGTGCCGATGTACCACGCCTGATCTGCTCGATCCTACTTCCGCCTCTCGGTGTGTTCTTCCAAGTCGGCTGCACACGAGATCTCGCGATCAACATCTTGCTCACCATCCTAGGGTACGTTTAGCGGTTGATGTTGCCGTGTCGTTCTCAACACAAAATCTAAACCTCATGATCTATCCATAGTTACATCCCCGGCATTATTCACGCCGTCTACATTCTGGTCAAGGAATGAGTTCGTCCGGTCCAAGCGCCATGGCGTGATCGATCGATGGCGTCGAGGTCAGACAATTTCTCGAAACCAAAACATGATAATTGATTTTTCCACATTTGATTTTGTACCGTCTTGTCGTTATTGTGTGTCACAATTTGTGCTCAGTCGTTTATCGAGTAATTTTGATCGAGCATAATCAACGAAACCTGATGTTTCTGCCAAAAATTTGCAAAATAGGGTGGTCGACCACGTGAACATTGGGGAACGAAACCTTGCAGCTACCGTGTTTTGTGATTTGCTTCATCGAGGAAGAAGTTCAGATCATCACTCTGTGCATTGGCCGTCAAGTGGTCGATTATGCCTGTGGGGTTCGGCGGCGTTCCACAGAGCTGGGAATAATCCATTCTGCGCTGGAAAAAACGTAGCCATCGGGATCAAGCCATCGCCCTCCAGACTCCGCTCCGTGTCACAGGACTCCACAAACGACTCCGCCGCCGACGCCGCGACCACGCATCTCTGTGTGCTCGATCCATATCCCTTCTTGCCCTCCTACAACCAAGTAGTACAACCCACGCAGACGACAAACATGGCAGCGACCGCAACGATGGACGGCGAGTGGTTCTTGCTGCTCTGTTTCGGTGTGACCGTCGCTCTCCAGTGCTCGGGCTTTGTGATCGCGTTCCTGCTCCAGTTCGACAAGGTCACGGATCTCGCCGGTACATTCAACTTTCTGCTGCTCGCTGTGCTCAGTCTCGTGGTGCAAAACGTGTACACGACGCGCGGGATTGTAGTGACTGCGATCGCATCGCTCTGGGCGATCCGGCTGGGCTCGTATCTGCTCTCGCGCGTGCTCAAGCGCGGCAAGGACGAGCGCTTTGACCAAATGCGCAGCAACTGCGCGGCGTTCTTTGGCTTTTGGGTGTTCCAGATCATTTGGGTCTTTGTCGTCTCGCTGCCCGTGATGCTGGTCAACTCGGTGGACAAGAACGACGCGCCCTCGTTTGGTGAACCGCGCGACATCATCGGCCTCGTGCTCTGGTTTATTGGTCTCGTGATTGAGTGGGCGGCCGACGTGTCCAAGGAAAAGTTTTACGAGGATGCCAGCAACAAGGGCAAGCTGCTGAGCTCGGGCGTGTGGCACTACTCGCGCCACCCAAACTACTTTGGCGAGATTGTGTGCTGGATCGGTGTGACGATCCTCGCGTCGCCCAGCTTTACTGTGGACGGCTATGCGTGGTACTTTGTGAGCGTACTGAGCCCGATCCTCACGTTCGTGCTGCTCATGTTTCTCTCCGGTGTGCCCATGGCCGAGGACCGCTACGACGAACGCTTTGGAGCGCAGGCATTCTACTTGGACTACAAGCGCAGCACGAGTCCGTTAGTCCCGTTCCCGCCAGAGATCTACAAGGAGCTACCACAGATCATCAAGACCGTGCTTTTCCTGGAGCTTCCCATGTACTCACGCAAGCTGCGCGCGATCCAATCGTCCGCCTCAGCCCGAGTCGCAAGCGACGACGCCGTCTATCAAGAAATACCGTGACGGTGTTGTCGGCGATGCTAGGATAGGTCTCCGTTCTTCCAGTAAGCTTACCGGTACACTATAAACGCAGCAGATAGACTCTACGATCCGCATCAAAATTCCCTTGCCTCGCGTTAGACTCGACTGCGAATAAATTACCGTGACATCAACACTCCTACGGAACATCTTTGTTCCTTGGTGCAAAATTCCAGATCAAATCAAAACTCATCCAGAAATAAAAAATCGGGAAAATCGATCAAAATACAAAATGTTCATTGCTGTAGCACACGTGTGCACACACATCCAGCTACGGTACGATAAGGTGACTACTGTCGCTCCTTACTTGAACTCGGAGATGCTCTTGCGCGAGGCCACGGAGTCCTTGTTGTCCATCAGCAGCTCCTGGTCGTTGTACGTCTCCGACGTGCTCATACCAAAGTTCATCTTGCGCATGGTCCACACGAACGCACCCAAGTTGGCCAGCGAGACCACACCCATGGTGAAGTACATGTACTCGAGGTTGTTCTGGTTCAAGTCGTCAAACTCCAAGTACGGACGGAACATGATCGTGAACACGGACGTGAGCGACGCGCCCATGGACGACATGAGCAAGTTGATGGCCATCGAGGTACTCTTGAGCGAAAGCGGCACGTTCGAGTAGAACACATCGTACGCCGTGACGTTGATCAGACACTCGGCCAGCGCGATGAACACATAGTTGGGGATCGCAGCCGCCCAGTAGATCTTGTTCATTGGCTGGTCACTGCCCGAGTCCAGAATTGGCTCTCCGTTTGGACGCACAAGCGCACCCGAGTTACGACGGATGATCTCAAAGATACCGGCCCACACAACACCGATCACAGCGACAATGAGACCAGCAGTGGCCTTGCCAAACTGGGACGGACGCTTGCCAAACTTGCGCGTGTACCATGGGTACACGACCGAGTCGAGCAGTGGGATGCAGACAACAATGACGAGAGGATCAAACACACCAAGCATGGAGCCCGGGACCTGGCTGTTGTCCGGGTCGCTCGTGCTCCAGCGCAGATCACACTGCTGCGTGATCGACTGGAAGTTGGCGTCGGTCTGGTCGTACGCACAGTGCCAAATGATGGTGTATGCCGCGAATGGGAAGATGCGGAACAGGCTCTTGTAGCCGTCGACGGCTTCATCGTTGAACGAGCCACCGTTCGAGATCTTGGCGCCGTCGACAAACGACGTGTCGAGGCCAATGACCACCCACGAGATCACACCGATAAGCACAGCCGCCGCCGAGATGTACGACATGATCTCACCAGTCTTGCCCTGGTCAGCCGTGAAGGCAGCGATGACGTTGATGAACACCGACAAGATCATGATGATCGATCCGTAGAGAAGCACAGCGCCCTTGTAGTGGACCTTGGGCAAGTGGAAGATGAGACGCACGAGCGTCGAGATCGACTTGTCCGTCGGCTGCACAAACACATAGCGCTTGGTGCCGAGAATGAAACTGGCGATAGCGACAAGCATGACGACCGCACAGATGAGGTAGGTGGCAAAGTAGCCATACTCCGCAGGGATCAAACTCGAGCCGTTCACACACAGGTACGACAGGTAGCCGTACGAGAAGCACGCGCCAAAGTTGATACAGAAGTAGAAGTAGCTGAAGTACGTGTCCTTGAGCTTGAGTTCCTTGGGGTCGCGTGGATCAAACTGGTCGGCGCCGAACGTGATCACGTTCGACTTGATCGCACCCGTACCAACACCGATCCCCAGGTACAGACCAATCACGAAGATGACCTCAACGACGCCCTTCTGCGAGTACACGTCTGGGTGCGCCGACACGGCGACCAAGAAGTCACCAACACAGTACCAGACACCAAACGTGAGGATCGTGCGGTAGCGACCCCACTTTTCATCAGCGAGGTACGCGCCAAAGAGCGGCGACATGTAACAGATCGACGTCCATGTGGACTTGAGCGCACTGGCCGAGACCAAGCTCCAGCCGATACGCTTCTGCATAAAGTTCTTGAGGCCCTGGTTGATACCGTAGTAACTCAATCGCTCAGCGAGCTCCATGACCAGGATGAAGAGCGTGACTTGGATGAGTACGTTGTTGAACTTGCGCGGGCGGTTGTCCCAGATCGCCGTCACGTACGGCGTGACATCGGGCGTGGAGAGACCCGGAGTCTTGACGGGCGACGCCATGGTCTTTCGGATTCCTTGGGTTTCTTCTTGCGGGAAGCTGGGGAGAATGGAAAGTGAGCAGCTATATCGGCATGGCGGCAGAGCAGTTCCGGGAAGAACCGAAAAGGGATCCAGCAGCTCCACTCCCCATCACATCGACAGAACAGCCTCGTTGAGACGGCAAGGAGCAGAACACACCAATCCAAAGTCCACAGACCATGGTTGGTTGTTGGACCTGGAGGAGACGAGATGTGGCCGAGCGGCAAAGTGATCTGAGCCGTCATCAACGTTCCCCGCTCAGCTGGTCAACCGCGTTTCATGTGCACAAATCGCGCAGGAATATCGGCCAGGTCCATCATCCCTTGGAACAAAATGCGTCAAAATGGAGGGGGTGGGGGAACTGGAAGCGACTCTTGTTGGCGCATCATCAATTTCTGGCACCGGTTAGAACCTACCACAACGTGGTCTTTGGAGACTTGCACCTTTGAAGAGAACGATGGCCAAATGCAATCGACAAAAGTTGTTTTTCAATCCCCCGGTAAGAACCATGATTAAAAATCCGGGACAAAGAAAGACCGCGTTTATCTGACAGATAGATACGGTTCCGCCGGGTGATGGGTCATCATTCTCTTTTTTGTCACCTGCATGCGGAGACGGGTCACGCGGTCTCGGCTAAATGGCCAATGACCAGTCTCAGCGGCGCGGCCGCATTACTCGAAAATCGAGCACAAAGCCAGAAAACTGTTCGCTCTGTTCTCGACATTCAATGACCGAATGCATGTACAGTATCGGCAGCTCCGCCAAGGACTCCAACAGTGCAATTGCAGCTACATATGTGCATGCCAAATTGGCATGCACATATGTAGCGGCATTGCCAATTCATCTGAACTGGGTGAAGGATGACAAACTCCGTTTGCACATACTGTGGACCTTCAGTTAGTATGCTCCCTCTTCTCCTGCATCATGCGCTGCCTTTGCGAGTTTTGTTGGGATCCAACCAAGTTGGATGACACATCACAAACATTCTTACCGACCCCCATACGGGGAATTTCCATAAATAAGTGCATATGTACTTATGTTTCCACTTAAGTTAACCCGGACTCACAATGTAAGTACATGACATGCCATGTACTTACCGACTGGGAGCCGTGCCGCGATTAGCAGGGGTGCCCGCGCGCTAGC